>JAIGNY010000416.1:0-25000 GCA_020152595.1 Chiridota heheva | reverse complement strand
AAATCGTGGCATGACTCCTACGGTACCACTGTGTTGGTTGGGGCAGGTACTATACCCCCGCATGTAAATATTTAAGAAAGAGAAAAATGAATTTAAAAACATTCGAAAAAAGTTCGAGGCTACCGTAGAGACTACCGTAGAAGTTTGACTTAATTCATCTTCCCTTCTTTTTTTTTCTTCAAAAGAGCGCCACCAACTCGAAAGGTATAATACCTTTCTGGCTTCTGATTGATCGAAGACATCAAAGCAAAAAGCATAAATAGAGCAAAATAGAGCAAACTTGATCAATTCTTTTCATTCCGAGTTTGAGAGCGAACACATCATGCCTCGGTACTTGCCAGTATTGTCAATATCCACAATTGCTTTTCCTGAAGGGTTTACAAAAATAATGTTAACACAGGAGGGAGATCCCATCAGAGCTTACTACCGGTTCAGTTTGGCACACAAATTCGACAACAGAGTACAAAAAACATCTGCCGTCAGAACGCCGCCGAGATACCTGCATCAAAGACCAGATCACCCTCGAAACTTTGCAATCAGAGAGAGCAACTGGAGGAAAGCACGCAACTCCAACGCTCGTATGCGTTTTTACACTACGAGAGCCCAGGTATATCATCAGTTTTTCGACCACTACAAGGTAAAAGCCCAGAAGAGGAAAAGATTTATATTTAAGTTACCTTGAAAAAAGGAGCGTACCAAACCAACGTGATGAAGCATCGAGAAACGCATCGAGAAATGCTGAGGAGCAAAGAAAGCGACAGGCATCGGTGGACTACCGGAGGAGGACAGTAGCAGATCAATCGGGCGATCAATAAAGAACCCAAAGGATCTTATAAGAGCCACCACAAATATAAGAAAGAGAAAAATAAATTATGACAATGTGTTTGTGTTTATTGTTTCCCTCCCAAAGATTTGACGACCTTCGGTCGTGTGGTAAATCACAAGAAGGGGGTGGGCATCCGAGGAGCCTATACAGGTAGTAACCAATCAGGAGCCAGTTTTCTACCTAATTTGCATTATCTATAAATATTCATAAGAAATTAGTCACATGACTGAAATACTGGCTTCTGATTGGTCACTACCTGTATAGGATCCTCTTACTACTACTGGCTAGTATATTGTGTGTTGAAGCTAAGGTATTTCTTTAGGTATTGTTGGGCCTATTGTTCATCTTTTAGGTTGCTGCTTTTGGTTTTCTGCTTCTGGTTAATTATATTGTATGATCCTGGAGAGTTCGATTTACTGTGATAGCTGTTTTGATGAAGCTTCGTTGATACTGAGTTTTGTATTTGTCTGTTTAAAAGTACAAGGTTGAAGGCTTTGGAGTTGGGACTTTCTGGTTGTAGTTGTATCGTTGAAAAGGTTGATGCTAATGTGCAGACTGAGTTGTGTGGCTTGGATGTGGGTAGTCAGACATGTGATGTTGATAGTTCTGTTGGTGAGAAATTTGATAGAGGTTCTGTTCAGGTAGATAGTCTTAGATCAGATTCTGTTGACAGGCCTGATTTAGGGTTGTCTGTAGTTAATGATTGTACATGTACCATTGGTCGTGAGGTTGTTGAATTATCTGGTGTGTTGCCTGTGGATTCTGTTAGTGATAAAGTGTTATGGATAGGAGATTCACTTGTTAGGTATGTTGACACAGAGTTTTGTGGAGTAGATCGTAGTAGAAGGGTTAGGGTGCTTTTTTCAGGGGCTAGGGTTGATGATGTTAGTTCTCGTGTTGAGACTTTATGTAAGGGTGAAGATACCATCGTAGTTTTAATTGGTACAAATGATATTTCAAGGAGAAATGTTGATTCTGTTAGGCGTAGTTTCATGGATTTGTTATTTAAGTTGAAGGTTGTAGGGTTCTAGTTGTTGGTCTGTTGCCGCGTAGGGGTAGTTCTTTCATGATAGATAAGATGTTGATCAATAGTTGGTTAGAGAGTATTTGTCGTTTATTTGAGTTCGGTTTTGTACATTTCTGGCATAAGTTTGAATCTCGGGTTGATTGGTTCATGAGAGATGGTTGTTTAAATAGGAAAGGTGCTCGTGTTCTTACTAGGGGTGTCAGTAGGGTAATTAAGGATCTAAGTCCTTTAAACTGGTCACGAAGGTAAGAGTTTAAACCCACCTGTCAGGCATATTTCTGGGATAGGGATTGTTCTAGTGGTAGAATTAAGGTTATCTTGCGTAGCATTTTGAATAAGCGTGATGAGCTTCTGGCTGAAGGTTTAATTAGTAGACCTGATATAATTAGTATTACTGAGAGTTGGATTTACAGTGAAATTAGTGATTCAGAGATACATATTCCAGGTTAGTCAGTTTTTAGGCAAGACAGATTAGATAATCTCAATGGAAGAAGAGGTGGTGTTTTATTGTTTGTGAAAGATAGTTTTAATTGTATAGACAGGACTGCTAAGTTTTCTTTTGGTTTTCAAATTGACTATCGTTTCAGCTTATTGTTGATGGCGATGTTGGTAGTTCAGTGGTTGTTGGTGTTGTGTATAGATCACCAAATTTTAGTCCTGAGAACAATCAGAAATTGCTTGACTGCTTCTGGAAAGTTACTTCTAGGAGAGTTATTGTTTTTGGGGACTTTAATTTTCCAGACATTGATTGGAATCTTGTACTAGTGGTCCACATGGTAAAGATTTTCTGGAAGCTGTATCTGACTGCTTTTTCACCCAGCATGTCTTGTTTCCCACGCGTGTAGAAATTGTCTGGATTTGATTTTCAGTTGTGAAGAAAGTATGGTTAGAAATGTGCTAAGTAGCGGTAAAGTAGGGTGTTGTGATCATGACCTCATTAGTTTCGATCTGTATTGTTTCACAAAGGTTTTACAGCTAATAAACTGGTTTTAGATTTTAAGAATGCTGACTTTGCTGTACTTCAGGATAATTTGTCATTCGATTGGACTTCTTTGCTCCGTAAATTAGATCCTTCTAAAGCATGGGATGTTTTTCGAACTATAGTTTTGGAGGGTTTAAATATTTGTCCTATTAAAGAAAATCTGTAGGCGTAATAGGCCAATGTGGATGTCTCGGGATGTTTTACAGGCTGTTCGGAAAAAACAAAGTTGTGGCGTTGTTATAAATGTAGTGGGTGTCCCGCGGAGCTTGCTAGGTATAAGGATCATGAAAAGTTCACAAATGGTTGATAAGAAATACTAAAGTGCTTTTTAAAAACGTTTGTCCAACGGGGTTAACATAAATCCAAGTCGTTTCATTCGTATCTTCGCTCAAAGCAAAAAATCAAGGAGGTTGTTGGTCCCCTTCAGGGTAATGATAGTGTTACTATCAATAGTGGTAAGGATATGGATCAGGTTTTGAATGACTACTTTGTGTCTGTTTTTACTAAGGAGTCTTCTACTGATGATGTTGTGGATTATCTTGAAGTGCACTCTCCAGTTTCATTAAGAATGTTGATTTTTTGTCTACGAAGTTGAAGGGTTTGAATTCAAATAAAGCACCCGGTCCAGATGGTACAGTATATATTCTGCTGTCTTACGTGAGTCTTCTGATGTTCTTTTGTTTCTCCTGAGTATTATCTTTTCAAAGTGATTTGATCTTGGTGTTGTTTCTAATGATTGGAAAATTGCTAATATCACTCCTATTTTTAAAAAGGGTGACCACAGTTTGCCTTATAAGTATAGGCCAGTGAGTCTTACTAGTGTTGTGTGCAATTGTCATGGAGTCCATTGTTAAGGATGTTGTACTAGATCATTGACTGATCAAAGTTGAATTTGTCCCAGCATGGGTTCTTACCTAAGAGGTCTTGTGTTTCTAATTTATTGGAGCTTCTTGATGATGTTACTAAACAAGTTGATTCTGATCATAATGTGGATGTTATCTATTTAGATTTGCAAAAAGCATTTGATAAGGTTCCATTAGGCAGGCTCATGATGAAAACAAGAGCACTTGGTGTGGAGGGAAAGTGTGCCACTTGGATATATTCTTGGCTTGTTAGCAGGTCACAAAGAGTTGTTGTTAATGCATTGGGTCCGCTTCTTTTCTTAATCCTCATTAATGATATTGATGTTTTCCTTGGCTCAAGGATTTGTAAATTTGCTGATGACACTAAACTGTACATGATTGTTGATGATGTTAGGGATTCTTCACTTTTGCAAACTTGATCTGATAAGTTAGTTTCTTGGTCCCAAACATGGCAGATGTCATTTAATGTTAATAAATGCAAGGTTATTCATTTTAGTCAAAACAATTTGGCTTTTGATTACTGCATGAATTGTTAATTGTTTTGATCAAAAAAGAGATCTAGTTGTTGTCATTACTAGCAATCTGAAGCCTTCTAAATAGTGTGCTTTAGCAGCTGCAAGGGCAAATAGGATGCTGGGTTTGATTAGAAGAATTTTTTGTTTTCTTAGTAGAGAGGTTGTTCTTAATTTGCATAAGCAGTTAGTCAGGTCTCACCTTGAGTATGTGTTTAGGCTTGGAGTCCCTTTTATGAAAAGGACAAGTTCATTTTGGAGCAGGTTTAGCGAAGAGCCGCTAGACTTATTTTTGAAGTAAGGAACCGGTCTTATGAATCTAGCTTGCGAATTCTTGGTTTGACCACGCTTGAGTTGAGAAGAGTACATGGCGATATGATTTAGGTTTTTAAGTTCCTATCTGGTAGTGATGCTTTGACTTCCTGTTATTTCTTGCATGTTTCAGCTAATCCTCATGTGACACGTGGTAACAGTTTGAAGTTAACCAAAGCGTTCTCACGGATAGATATTTGACGTTTCAGCTTTTCGCAAAGAGTTGTTAATGAGTGAAATGGTTTGCCTGAGTAGGTAGTTACCTCCAATTCTGTTCACAATTTCAAGGTCAACATTGATAAGTTCTTTACTAACTCTGGGCGTCTTTTTTTTGTGGTGGTGATTGTGTTAGTTTGGGCTTTTTATGGGGTGACTAACCTTTCTTAGCCCGTAATCTTGTTATGTTATGGTTTGAATTCACGTGTTGGCCTCTTTCATATCAAAATTGATTGTACATTGCTAAAATGAAAAGCATTAATTTCTGGCTTTTTCCTTGGGGAAAAAATCATATTTGGTTTTCTATATTGTCTTTCACGCTGTTAATCAGCGAAGTTTGTGCATAGTGGGCATGAATTAAATCTTACTTCCGGTACTCAGGAGATAGCTGGGTGCGTGTGACGTCACATACACATACTCCGTTAGTTGGTAGCGTTTTGCGCGCTTTATTGCAGATACGTGCGCGCATTGTTGGGTAACCAAAGGAAAAAAAATCCCCCAGCACTTATTGGTCACGTTTGGCTAAAATTTGTTTTTATTTTGGAGTCTATGGGAACTTGGATTTGAATATAAAGAAACAATTATTACGCGCACGGAACGCGATACGTACGTGTGTACACAGTGAGCTGAAGAGAGTTTGCGCGCGTTAAACGAAAGTGTATTTCGTGCATGGCTTACCGCTTCAAACTTGCGCGTATACTCATGAATATGTATAAACCATGGTGGGTTATTCAACTTTTCCTAGGGTAGTTGTCAATCTCAGTTAGTTTCAGTGGTAAATTATGTTCTAAAAATTTCACTATGAAAGAAAATAATGCGCCTCCTGTTTACTATTTGCCTCTAAATTTTGAATATAAATAGGTGTGAATGAACATGGATAATCGACTTATAGCTTTCCTTACCGTCATATTGGACGGTTGAGCTTCCCGCAGACTTGCCTATCGGCTCGTCTGCTAAAATCACAAAACCGTTCAATATCCCGCGGCAACGGTCTGGAAAGCTGAACGTCCATTATCCCTTAAATAACACACACGATTCCAACCAATGCGCTTTTTGAACACTGTGCGTAATGTACATATTTTCTATTGTTGCATTGATTTTGCGGTCGGGTCTATGCGTGGTGATCAGTTTAACAGCGTGTCAAGAGGAATCTTTTAAACAAGTAGGCTAGGTTTATAACAAACAGGTAAACGGTCCCCCGAAACGAAGTCGATGGAATTCAAAGAAAACTCGGTGCATTTGCGTAACAGGGACTCTCGAAACCGGAGGAACTTTGCCAAATTCTCAGACCATTCATGGTAGGTTTGTATAAATTATTTAGAAACATTTAAAGGCTTGTATTTCGTACTGATCAACAACTTAAGCTTAATGTTTGCCTGTTTTAATTGAAAGAAGAAATAAAAACGCGTTCTTAAACTTTATGCCGTTAGAATTCGCCATCTGCGAATTGTCTTGACAAACCGGAACTCACCCAAAACTTTGCAAAAGCTGACGCAATTTTTCATACTGGGCAGCTGCAAACCACTGATTTAACGGTTGCAGCTGCGCAGACTATAAAATTGCGTGACCTTTTAAAAAATATGGGGAAGTTCCGTTTGTGGAAACAATTCGCAGACGGCGAATAAATTTTAGATGAAAAAAGCAATTATGATACACCTGCTGCAAATCTAACGTTAGGAATTTATCAAAACTACATCCAACTGGAAAGAGTGTATACGATTATTCGCTTCTTTGTAGAAAAACTACTTCTTTTACACCTTTTGATTTTGTTTAAAGCATAAATTAGGCCTAATCATACGTGCAAGTGTATTATTATGAACAGTTAGTTCTATAGGCCTATCTCATATTTTTTTTTTTTGGAGGGGAGATTAAAATGTTGTTTTACTTTGATAGCGGGTTTTTCTATCAGGGAAGGGACGAGGGTGCTTCATTTCAATTACGGACAGCCCCCCCCTCCCAGTGAGATAAACACCTCACTCAGTATAGGACACTACTTGCAAGTCAATACTTGCATAGGCCCTACTGTGTATAGCAGCCATTTAATGGCTATAGCGTATACTAAAGTCAGATGTTATCTGATTACCCCCCACCCCACCCCCATTCCCTTGGCTACGCCACTGCTTCATATGTATGTAAACCTAATGTTAGGCCTAGCTGCAGTTTTTATTGCGTTTTACTGGGACATCTGTGTAATTGGGCATATCTAGGTCCTACGCCTATATCACATGCATAACAAAATTAGGTTTCCAGATCCAACGAAACTCGTCACTCTTTTCGATAAGAAAACTTTGTATTTCAATTAATTTATCACTTACGACGGATTTATGATTTCCTAAGCTCTTTCCTGTTTTGAATATCGTATGTAAGATGGTAAAATCACTTTGTACTATTTTCGTAAAATGCTCACAAAGCTTGAGCAAAATTTCAAGAAAATTGACTAACATTTACAGAAAGTACTTGAAAATGAAAATTTAAGTCATTAAAAAACATAAAAATAACTGACCTCCAATGTCTACAGTAAGTGTACCAATTCAGCACATTAGGAATTGTTTTTACTTTCCGTTTGTTATATGTAGTTTTCTACTTCTAAGAAATATCATTAATAAAAAGTTTAAGATATAAATATTCTAGTTAAAAAGTATTTAAAGTCTAAAATTTTATTTATTTTCATAAATTTTCATTTTGAAATTTCGACAAGGTGTACATGTACCACGAAATGTGTACGAGTTGAGCGTATTTTCCACACACACGATTTTCTGCAATTCATCTCATTTTTATACATATACTTTTCAGCTTTTCACAAATATATTGAACAAAAACATCTTAAATAAACTCCTTGACATTAAGTTTAGATACTATGATACCCGTCGGCCAGTCGGCTATTAAATAAAATCCGTTTTAAGATTGAACCTTTTTCATCGTTTTTGTATGTACCAGTTGCAATAGAAAAATAACAAATTGCGTATTTATACGGCGCAAGCGCAGTCAAGTACTTACGAAAAGACAATACGCTAAACTAATACCGGAATTTTGCAAGCGATAAAGGTCGCGAAAACATGGAAAAACTATATTTACCATACAAATTTTGTTTATTTTGCAACTTTACAATAATTTCCATACGTTATTTTACAGTGCGAAGCTTGACCATATTTTTGAGGATTTTTTATTCGTGCGTTTCTGATCAAAACGGAAAAAAAGTAGTATGTTCTGATCAAAACGGAAAAAAAGTAGTATGCTGATTTTTTTACAGAATCAAGTGTCTCGAGTGATGTAGGCTCGAAATCAAAAGGTAAAAATGTTTCTTTTACCCGTAAACAGAAGCATATTGAAGTTATAATTTGGTACAAATTCGTGATTTTGTATGCTTTAAGAGTAAGAACAAATGGTAAGATTTTAGCAATAAATGACTAGAAGTAAACGAATAAACAAATGCGAAAATACGCGGAATTGGTACATGTGCTGAATTGGTACACCTTACAGATAACCAATAGGAACCTGGACTGCACGCGTATGGTTGGCCATGCGGGTCATAACGTCTAATATTACGCCCAAGGAAAATCAATTCTTACGTCGTAACAATTCCATTTCATACGTCTAAAACGGGTCGCTAAAAGACTGTTTCATTTAGGCGTACAAATAGATATAATTTTACGCGTGAAAACTAATTTTTTAATCTCACGTCTAAAGGAAACATCTAATCAGCGACCCGTTTTAGACTTATGCAATGGCATTGTTACGACGTAAGAAATGATTGTAACGATGTAAGAATTGATTTTTTTGAGAGTCGACGTAAAATACGTATACAAATTAGTTTTGACGCGTAAAATTATGTCTATTCTTACGTCTAAAGGAAACAGCCAATCAGCGACCCGTTTTAGACGTATGCAATGGCATTGTTACGACGTAAGAAATGATTGTAACGATGTAAGAATTGATTTTTTGAGAGTCGACGTAAAATACGTATAAAAATTAGTTTTGACGCGTAAAATTATGTCTATTCTTACGTCTAAAGGAAACAGCCAATCAGCGACCCGTTTTAGACGTATGCAATGGCATTGTTACGACGTAAGAAATGATTGTAACGATGTAAGAATTGATTTTTTTGAGAGTCGACGTAAAATACGTATAAGAATTAGTTTTGACGCGTAAAATTATGTCTATTCTTACGTCTAAAGGAAACAGCCAATTAGCGACCCGTTTTAGACGTATGAAATGGAATTGTTACAACGTAAAAAATGACTTACGACGTAAGAATTGATTTTTTTTCGGCGTAATATTAGGAGACGTTATGACCCGCATGGCCAACCATACACGCGGCGAGGGTGTACAACTGCAAAATTGTCACAAACAGAAATCTGCTTAGTGTTTAGACTTCCATAAAATCCATGCATGGCGATAACAGCTAGATCAGCCTCTCCTCTCCAACAGTCTCTCTATTTCTCTGTAGTCATGGTTGTCCGGAGCCATGTGTGTATTCTTCTGAGGCAAGAAAACGATATCTCTGACTCTGTACTACCAACAGGCAAGACCGCAAGGACTGAAGGATCATAAGTAAGTTTTCTGATGTTAGGGGAAAATGTTTTGTCCGCATGTTCAAAAAGAAAAGCTGTCACAGATATGTGGTATCAGTGGCGAGGTGGCAGGACAGGGGAGGGGGAGCTTCCCAGCAAAGCCCCCAGCGAAGCTTTCTGAGAGGGCGCCGAGTGCTCAAGGGGGCGCCAAAATCGTCCTGAAAATATATCTTCTAAGGCCCTGGGAAAATTTATGTGTTGATCAATAACTTCATCTTTTATACTATTTGCACGTAATATTCCAATTTTGTCGTCTAAAAGCGCAACCATCGGTACTCGAGCGGGCACTCGGATTTCGCGCCTGGACAATAGACAGATAGAAGATGCATGGAGATAGCTCGTCAGCAATATGCCTACCACGAAGGGCAGCTATTTGATTGAATACGGCTGGTAGAAGCTTTTCAAGAGGGCGCCGAATGCTCACAGGGGCGCAAAAATTGTCTTGAGAATATATTCTTATACACTTTTTATTCTCAACGCTGTAAATGTTTTCTCTCAAAGCTTTATTCTTACATTAAAAACATGAAAACCATCCCTAAACCCAAACTAAAGACACATATTATAGTCAATGGAATTTTACATTTGAACATTCGTTCCAAAATATATATTTCTTTTAACTTAATTTTAATGTGAAATTGACATGATTTCAAGCAATCTTCTGCTACCAAAATCAAGCAAAAAATTGCCTACCAGGACGTCAACCCTGGATTGGGCAATTTTCTGCTATCCCCAGCGCCCCTACCTGCAGCTTCGCCCCATAGATGTGACACGTTTTGAAGCCCTTTTCTTCTATCGAAAGTACAACAAAAAGTGGGCGCGGGTTTCCCGAAATCCCTTGGTTCCCCCACAGGTTCTTCGCGGCCTTCGCTCCTATATCATGCCTATAGAGTTAACATAATTTTAAGCAAGTACCAGTTTAACCCCCTCCCCCTTCTCCCCCTTCTCCCCCCTCCCCCTTCTCTCCCCCTTCTCTCCCCACCCCATCTCTCTTCTCCTTTAAACAAAAAAAATCAGGAAATCTTCAAGAATTCTTAAATTTTCGGGAAATTTCTTTTTTTTTCCTGGAATTTTTTTCAATTTTAGGATTTTTTTTTCAATTTTCGGGAAAAAATCTTCCCTTTTGGGAAAATTTGCTTCCATTTTTGTGAAATTTGCTTCTATTTTCGTGAAATTTCCATCATTCTGGGGATATTTTCTTCAATATTTAGGAAATTGTCTTCAATTTTCGGAAATTTCCTTCATTTTGTGGAAGTTTTTTTTCAATTTTTGCAAAGTTTCCTCCAATTTTCGAAAACAAAATTTGAAGGAATTTTTCTCTAATTTTCGTGAAACAAAATTCCTTCATTTTGGGAAAATTTCCTTCATTATCGGGAAAAATTGCTTCGATTTTCGTAAAATTTCCTTCATTTTGGGGATATTTTCTTCAATATTTCAGAAATTTTGTTTAATTTTCGGGAAATTTTCTTCTAATTTCGGCATTTTGGGAATTTTGCTTATAATTTTGTTGAATTTCCTTCATTTGCAGATATTTTCTTTAATATGTGGGAAGTTTTTGTTACAATTTTTGGAAAATTTCCTTCAATTTTGAAAAAATTCTTTTATTTTTTGGAAATTTTCTTTAGTTTTGGGTTATTTTTTGAAATATCTGAGAAATTTGTTTTCTTTCACAAATTCGGGAAATTTTTTTCCATTTGGGGAAAGTTTCAATTTTCGTGAAAATTTCTTCATTTTGGGGATATTTTCTTCATTATTTAGGAAGTTTTCTTCAATGCTGGTGAAATTTTCTTCATTTTGGGGATATTTTCTTTAATATTTAGGAAGTTTTTTTTAATTTTGGGGAAATTTCTTTCATTCTGCGGAAGTTTCCTTCATTTTCTTTGTCCCTAGATTTGAAACACTGATTTTATGCAATTTTCACAACGGTACCATATAAACTGTGCATACCATTTTAGATCCATGTCCACGTTTTACTTTAAAGCATTTTTTCAATTTCGGAGGGGGGCACCAAAATGTCCTTGCTTCTTCCCTCCGCCGGTGAAACATGACGCACCACGCCACTGCCAAGAGCTACAACAGCATCATCGTCCTTTTCACTAATTACTTAAGGAATTGTAGCACAAAGCTCATAATGTGCTCTCTTTATTATTATTATCATTATTATTATTATTAGTAGTATTATTATTATTATTATTATTATTATTATTATTATTATTATTATTATTATTATTATTATTATTATTATTATTATTATTATTATTATTATTATTATGATCATTATTATTATTATTATTATGATCATTATTATTATTATTAGCATTATGTATTCTAGTACAAATTTGAAACATTTGTAAAAAGGAAAAAGTACATGCATATACATATTAAAACACATAGCAGAAAATAAAAGAATATGAAAAAATAATAAATAAGGAGAAAAATTAAAGGTAAAGGTTTAAAACAGTAATTCTAACTCTCTTGTCTGTAAGCAAAGAGCTTCTACACAAGCTCTTTGCTGTAAGTAAATTGCCGCACGGTAAATGAATGATTTTTTGTAGACGTTTATTCTGTATTTTAGCAATATATTAGGGTTTCGAAGGTTTCTGTTTGAACATTCTAGATGACTTTGTAATGTATTGTGTAAGGGATGGTTTTGTTCTTTGTTGATTTTTGTCACCATTGCAATGAATTCCGATTTCGCCCTGTTATTTAAAATTTCAATAAGCAAGGGATAATGTAGGTTAATAATCTTTGAAGTATACTTTAAAGATTTCCTGCTTCTGTCTTTGTCTTTTTGTAAGATTAAATGATACCAAACGGGTACAGCATCACTGAAACGACAGTCAAGCTCATTGTAAATTATGTCCAGAAAAGAATGACAACTGTTCTTTTCCAGTATTGGGAGATAGATTCTGATGGATGATTGTCCCTATTTTGTTGTTCTACAAAGTCGCGGCCATTTTTTGTGTTGCTCCAACTGACTCAGAAAAAGTGTAATATCTTCTTATAAAGGCGTTCAAAGCAGGTGTCCATTTCAAGACGAATATCCTTGTATGAAGTGGTGACAAGTTCGAATTTTGGGAATCCGAAGTAAACTTTCATAAGTCTGCCTTGCAGTGTACTAACAAGAGGACGCATTGGTTCAAGCATTTCTTTTGCACACATGAAACTAATAATATGTGCAAAATCCACCAGGATGTGCCGGAGGCCGTTTGCTTTGGCCTTAGCTATCGAATCCCAATTCCACATCTCGGCATTTGGATAGAGTGCTTCGCCATTTGAAGGGGCGCATATCTCATTTGACACACCTCAAGCCATCTCCGCTGAAATGCCACATATTTGATTCCTTTCAATTTTCGACTATGAAGTGTCAGGCTTCCTACAATTGTACAAAATTTCAAGTTTTTCGGCATCTTAAAGCTGTCTGAACAGGGAGCTGTTACTTTGACCAAAGAGCTTCTGTGTAGAAGCTCTTTGCTTTGACGAGACACGTCAGTTTGCAGACGACCATGTTGGCCTACACTCGTATTACCACATGCGGTTGATTGCCTGGTGAACGTGCTCATTTATTTCGAGTGGGTCTTCTTCGTGTTGTCCTACAGTATATCCTTCTGATTCCCCCCAAAACTATCCAAAGTTTGTTGTTTAGAACACCTCTTTTTTTTTCTGGGAGGATTGTCCATCATTCAATATAAAACCAAGTTCGGTGTTAGGTATACGTTTAGCTAGCTCTGCAATCTGCCGTGATTAACCAAAGAGCTTCTGTGTAGAAGCTCTTTGGATTAAGAATCCGTATGTATGTACTGAATGACACGAGCGCAGAAGCACTAAAGTAATAGCACATCTATTCTAAACGTATAAACGTAATTTTAACCATTGGTTTTCACTTTGCCAGTTCGCCTAACATGATTTTGATCAATTCACACTTAAAGATATAATTACACAATTCTTATTGCTCAGGAAATATTGTATGCGAGGAAGCGTATACTATTGCTTAAGTTTTTGTTTTGTTTTCCACCGGAAAAGGGGGGTGGCTAGTCACCCACCCCTTGGATCCGCCCCTAAGCACTTGTTGTTTTCTCCTATCAAATCTGTACATAGTCCTATATGTTAAAATGGAACTGCATCAAGGATGAAAAATTGCCTTAAATCTGTCATGTCAATCGAATTACATGTGCTCGCATAAATTGCTGTCCGATATATATTGAAATAGCTTTAACATAATTTTTATGTTAATCTTAATGGTTATGAAATATGATTCAGTTAAATAAAAACAGGCGTAGGAACCGGGGACATTAGGGGTACGTTCTTCCTCCCCAATGTTGTGGTGAGCTACATGGTGCCCCCCAACTAAAACAATTTTTACTAGTGTTGTAGCATATCTTTGTGCCTCCCCCCCCCCCACCCCCCTCAATGAAGAACATGTTCACTGACGCCTATAAATACAAATGAATTAAAAACGGGATGCAGCCAAATTTGAAACCGAGAGCCTAGCTTTTAAGACTGAACCTCTGGGCTCCGCACGTATAACACTTACAGATAAGTTGAATATATCAAGAGTATATTATATCTATATTTCATTATCATTACTAAATTATGTAATGAATGCAGGAAAACGGAGAAGTGGGAGGGGATGGGAAACTTTAGCCCCCAACATTTTGGCTGATGTGCAAAAAAAATTTAAATGACCTAATTTCACCTTATGATCCTGGTTTTCCTGGTTGGGAGTAAAATTGGGAAACTGATTAAAATTGAAGGAAAATGTCAAATTTGTCAAATCATTTGTCAACAAATTTTTCGAAAATTGAAGAAAATTTACAAGATTTTACTCAAAATCATAGAAAAGAGCCTAAAAATAATGGAAATTTCCCGAAAATTGCACAAAAAAAAAAAACAACAGTTCACCAAAATTTTAAGCAAGTAACAGAAAATGAATTTCTCGAAAATAATAATATTTCGCAAAAATTTTGATAGAATATTTGATAATATTTTTGAAATCGAAGAAAATTGTTTAAAGTAAAGAAAATTTCCCAAAATTGTCAAACAATTCTCCGAAATTTTAAAACAGTGCCCGAAAATGTAAAAAAAAATCCTCAAAATTGAAGAAAATTGCCCAAAAATGAACAAAATTTACCAAAAATCGAAACAAGAAATTGCACAAAAATGAACACAATTTTCCAAAAATCGAAGAAAATTGACCAAAATGAACGAATTTCCCTTTAAATCCACAAACAATTCACAAATTTTAAGAAAAGGGTCCGAAAATGAAGACAATTTCACAACAATGAAAACAAATTCCTGAAAATTGAAGGAAAAAAAATCCCCCGAAAAATTGAAAGAGATTTTCCGACTACCAGCGAAGTCAGAGATGGAACCTAATTTACTTGTTATTTTTCCACTTGTGACCAGGAAATTGTTGAGGTTCTTGCCCCCCCCCCCCCTCCCCCCTTTTCCCCCTCCTCCTGCCCCACCTTATTAAAAGGTGGTGACCCCAGCTTCCTACGCCCCTACCTAACACTATACCAATAAGGTTTAGAGTTCAGTTTGTGTACAGGGTTGAACATGAATGTGATGTCGCCTTTATTTTTCACCAATTACTTCTTCAGCCCCTCACCTCCACCACCTCTTCAAAAATTGCTCCACCGTCCCTGGAATGTCTAACATATAGTCTCTATTTTGCGCCATTCGCGAGTGCAAAGTCCTCTGAATTAAATTACGCATATAAATGTGACGATGCCAAAAGATGAAGCTTTTTATAAATTTTCCGTGTTAGATTGTTTAAAATGCATACAAAACATAATTGCAGGGACCGCGGAGACGAGCTGAGGGATTTTTTTGTATTTTTATTTTTTTGCTGTGCAAATATGGCCTGACAGGATTTCTTCTTCCCCGTTTTCCAGGTTGGAAGGTAAAATAGGGAATTATTAATGTTAAAACAATTGGTAAAATTCAAGGATATTTTAGTACAATTATTTGAAATTTTGTTTAAATTTGTCACCAAATTTTACGAAAATTTACCAAAATTTAATCACAATCGAAGAAAATTGCCAAAAAATGAAGAAAATTTTCCGAAAATTGAAGATAATTGTCAAAAATGAACTAATTTTTTTTTAAATTGACAAACAATTCAACGAAATTTTAAGAAAAGTGCCCGAAAATGAATGAAATGTTCCCTAAATCTAAGAAAATATCCCGAAAATGAAAATAAAATTGAAGACAAATTGGGTATTATTATTTAAAATTTTGGTTAAACATCAAATTTGTCAACAAATTTCCCCAAAATTGACAAAAATTTCCTCAAATTCGACAGATCGTAGAACATTACGAAATTATGATGGAAATTTCCCGAGAATTGCCCAAAAGTACGAAAAAATTTCCTAAAATTGTCAAATATTCACCGAAATTTTGGTAAAACTTGTCAACAAATTTCCCTCAAATGACAGCAAATTTCCTCAAAATCAAAGAAAATTACCTGAACGATATTGCCCCAAAATAGCAACAAATTTCCCAAAAATTGCCCCATAATAGCGATAATTTCATAAAATTGTCAAACATTTCACCGAAATTTAAAGGAAAGTGCCCGAAATTGAAAGGATCGGCAACATCAGTGAATGAACTTGATTTACCCGTGCAATTTCTGCACTGGTAACCGGAAAATTGTTTGGCTTATTCTCCCACTTCCCCTGAGCGGTGACCCCTCCTTTGCTCTTCTGCCTAAAACTATGCATCGACAGATCCAGGATTTTTTTAAATGAAAATGGAGGGGGCATGCCTTGGACTCTTAGGTCAAGTTATGAAAATGTATGGCTTTAGTATTAAGGCCTATGGGTGAAATTCCAAACCCCTCTGGTTCCGCCCTTGCTCTAAATGCACTAATATGTTTGGGAGTTACTGCACAGGGTTTAATATGAATGGCGCGTTTTATTTTCGCCGTTTACTACTTCAACCCCCTCCCCTTCTACTTCAAAAATTGCTCCGCGGTCCCTGAATTGTTTTCCTCTCGCATTGCTCCGAAGAGGTTGTTCGCTTGCATGCATGTTGGGATTATCATGACACAAGCCCCCGCCCACCCCCTTCCCCCTCCTCCCTGTGTTGGACCTTGAAAATTTATGCTTCTCTCGTTTTCTTCCTTAGATAATTCAAGATGTCGTTCCTCGGGCGTCTTTCAAACACCAAGGTCAAGATGGTGGTCATTGCGGCAGCCGCTGTAACAGGGATTGGAGGCGGGATTGTTCTTGCAAACCGCGCCAAGGCACGTGACCAAAACGCCGTCAATCATCCCTCGGCAGTGTCGAGGTCATTTCCGAAAAAGGATTTCTCGTTCAAGGGAGCTATTCAGGATGATGACGATGATGACGAGGGGAGTATTTCTGACAAAAAACAACATTAGTTTCTGACCACTTGTAAACGCCCACCACGTGACCCCTCCTTTTCATTCATCAGCTGAATGGGCAAAGCTCGGATCAAAAAAGAGCCAAATTTTAGCAACAATAGATCATCATTCATTTAAGTAATGCATTATTTGATTCCATTTTTAGAACTCTGGATAAGATTTTGGAAATCAACTAGTCAGCAAGGGAAGATAAACTTAGTGTTTTCTGTTACTTTATCCGACGAATTTTAATTTCAGTTTTGTGCGTTCCCTAATTATAGTGATCTTTAGAAGCACCACTACTCCGCTAAATACTCAGCTGTTATTTTCTTTATGATATGGTAAATCCACAAAATCTAAGCTCTGTGGCTTGCATAATTACATTGGCGGCACTAGAATTTTGGTCATAGTTGGGGGTATGAGGGGAAGGGGGTTATGAGGGGAAGGGGAGGGGGTATGAGAGGGGGAGTATGAGGGGGAGTATGAGGGGGAGTATGAGGGGGAGTATGAGGGGGAGTATGAGGGGAGTATGAGGGGTGGTATGAGGGGGAGTATGAAGGGGAGTATGAGGGGGTGTATGAGGTGGGAGTATGAGAGGGGAAAATTTGTCTCGTGGAGGAAAAAAACCTTTAAATCGGACAAAATATGTCACTTTACAAAATTTTCTAGTTGGTAAGTGGGGTGAAAGCGATCTCGGGGAGGGAAAATTCCCCCATGTTCCCGCCAACGCATATCTATTACGTCATGTACGTTTGTCTGTACCATATACGTCACCCACACGTCGAAATTGTATGGAAGGTATTTACACAGGTAAAGAGGCAACCTTAACCAAGGCCCTGCCTTTAGCTTGGATGAAAATTTATTAAAACAACTAAAAAAAAAAAACATGTAGGCATAATCCTGTCAGAATCGATCTTACATTTGGCATCATGATCTTACAGCTTTTGATTTTCAAATCTTGACAGTTGCGTAACTAAAGGAGGCAGGAGACCGCCTATCTTTATTGGACCCGGCCCGGGCCCTATAAAGGAGCCCGTAAGAACAATATACCCCCTCTCGCCCCGGCCCGTAGGGCCATAGCTACGCCACTGGATCCTGATATAATTTGTTGTAAAATTTAAACTTCTCGGACACATGTGTTGAAAACCCACCAGCCAACCAAAATGTATGAAAAATAGCAGTCGATTCTGATTTGCTGACAAAGAAATTGGGGACCTTTACTTCTCCCGATCAACATCTGTCTTATTGTAAAATACATCCTCATCACGCTCAATTACTAAGATTTAGAAAAGTTCCTGTTGGTAATTACATAATGATTTACGTCTTGACATTCAGATATGACAACTTTGATCAGTCATAACTTGAAAAATACAAATATTTTCAAAAAAATAAAATGAAGCTTTTTGATACGCAGTTAAAAAGAAAAGTTTGTTAGCTGTTTATATATCGTTGCGTGAAATACAAACAAGTCTAAGTGCCACAATGTACCCTTCTCTTGGTACCACAAAATATATATCCCATCCAAGAGCTGTACAATTGTATTATCCTGATTACCTGTAAGTATGTTTTCGTTGCTTAATACACCAATAACGACTGCTTAGAGTCTAATGTACTTACGTTTGGTTCATCCACAGGTCTTTACAGCTCAAAACAGCACACAGTTCCCGCCATCTGCTAATTTTCCAGACCTGGCCGGTCATAACAATGTCATGGCTAGCCATCTCACGCCCAATCTCTATGCTAAACTGAGCAAGCGCAAAACCCCAGGGGGTGTGACCTTGGACCAAATTATTCAGACTGGCGTTGACAACCATGGCCATCCATTCATCAAAACCGTCGGCATGGTGGCGTGTGATGAAGAGTCATATGAGGTAATAATGTCTGAAGTACCTTTCCGGTTGGGGTGGAGGTGGTGGTGGATGGTGGGAGAAGGGGAATAGGGTCATAGTTTCCTTTAGGGAAAGGAATTAATTACTCATTACCATCAAATACGATATGGGCGAACGTTGCGTGGATATATGACCCCATTTGAAAGAGTATAACATATACTGGGTCTCTGAAGGATATTGTCCACTCCTGCTGAGGGACAATTCTGAAAATTGGATACGTTATATGTGATTAAAAATGGCGGCGCAAGAATATTCTAAATAAGAGGCAAGAATGGGCACGACCACCACTAGTAATAAACGATAGGATTGGGCGGTGATCCTTTTCTTGGACTCAACTTATATATTCTATAATCACGTGACTCTGCAGAGTTTATTTTGATACTCGGGGAAAAGGCTTAAACAAGTTATCTGCTCAAGTTTATCCCTGAAAAAGTCCTATCCTACTGCGCCGTTTGTGAAAGGAATGGGGATGGCCATGCAGTTGTCCCTGTAATACAGGTATCTCTGATAGAGGACGATGTCACTTACAATGCTCATTGGTGTACCTCCGTGCGCCCTGTGAAGATTCATTGCAAATTAATACATATTTTCCCAGAGGCGGCGGAAGGTTGAAATTATTGGGCCGACCATGTTCAGCGTGAACCCAAACGGCGTGTGGTTCATGGCCCCGCTTAAGGGCCCTCATGGAAGGAAGGGGCGAGGCCCCCGTAATCTCTGCGGTTTTCGCATTTTGTAAGGACTTTATATTTGCATTTCTGACTGGGTTAGCAACAATATTGCCATTAGGAGATAAATTCTTCTAGACTCTAGGCAGAGTCTTATTATTTTGAAATTCTTGTTAAGTATCGCAGTCATTTAGCCTATTCTCGGTAAAATTACATGATAACATACTTTTAACAGGCAAGTTATGGAGTATTAGTTATTTCCCTAATCCAAAGTATACTGTTTCATTCATCCTGTCAATCTAAAAACATGCACCTTAAAGGATTAGTTCAGTGGTCAAACAAGTTTATCTTATATGAAAGGGGACTTTAGACAGTCCGGCAGCATGCCTATTAATGGAAACATGAATGTTCCTAAAAATGGGAACATTTTGCTACATGGAAGCCGCCATTTTGTGATATTTCCTATGATTCTTCGCTATCCTAACGTTAAAGCCTTATGCAATGTTACATATTTCAAATTGGTAATACCTCTGGGAATTTTTTTTTGCTAGGGTAAACTTAAAACTCATGAAAATGCCTCCATTACTGTCATGGCTAAAAAAAATCACTCCCATTTAATATGTTCACAACGCCGTTTTCGAAATTTTAGAAATAATAGACAATAAACTTATACTTTTAGGCGGGAAACGGCCATTTTGAATATTCAAATATTTTTCAACACAATGATTTTTGATAATTCAAGTACATAAATTATAAACTATGACATTCTCTCGCAACATCTGAACAGTATGGATGCATGACTTCAGTATTCTCGTGTGTTATAAATGTTCATAGTAATAAGCATCTGGACTCTTAAAAGAATCAATATGGTGAAGAAATTTTCAACAATCTTATTTCGTTAAGGAGATATCCAAGTTTAAAACTCGGTCTTATCTATGTAGAAATAGCTGGTGTACGTGTAGTAAGTCTACTATGGAAGTTGGCGCCCGCATCCTCATATTCGTAACAATTGTTAGTGTATTTTAAGAAAATATATTTAACTTTTTTTCTTATTTCAGTTATTTCCCCTTAAACTTTCTTCAAGTGGTAAATTATAATTATACTTACATGTATACTTTCCTCAGACATATCCGGTTTTAAGCCACAAAGTGACAAAATCGAAGGACAAAATATGATAGAATATATTAGAAAAATTGACGAATTTGAGAGTGACATCACAACTATGATTTCGGTTGTTTCTACAGAAAGGATACCAAACTTCACACTAAAATATCTCCTTAACGGAATAATATTTTGAATGCTTTCTTCACCATTTTGTTTCTATCGAAGTCTTCTTTCATATAAAATGAACTTGCTTGACCCCTGAACTAAATTCTGTAAAGCAATTAAACATTAGACGCGCCCGTCTTTAGGACTTTACCGTAATAATCGTGCTATAGCGAATTTTACACCGCGTATCGACGCTATTTTGAAATAATTTTTTCATAGAATATTAATCGCGAATTCTTACGAAAACGAAGAGTTTTCGTGAGTTATGCATTAGAACATTATGTGAAATACTGACTATAGGCCTAATATTACATGAATAATTATTGTATAAACTTGGTCGGACCATTGTCTGACAAATTTTCCCCTGACCATGGTCGGGGTGAGCGGGGCGGTTCCGCCTCCTATGTTTCCCTAAATCAACCAGAAGCTTTGTCATTTCTAATAGGTATTCAAGGAATTGTTCAACCCTGTTATTAATGAACGTCACAACGGATACGGACCAGATAATATTCACCGAACTGACCTTGATTCATCCAAGATAAAAGGAGGCAACCTGGATCCAAACTACGTCCTTTCATCTCGTGTTCGAACTGGACGCAGCATTCGCGGCCTTGCACTTCCCCCCACGTGCAGTCGAGCTCAACGAAGAATGGTGGAATCGGTAAGTACAAAGGTCATCATACAAAGTTACGTTGACACCAAAGACAAAACAAATCTTAACACTTCATACGATGTATAAGCCTTTTAATGCATATAAGAATTATCATATGAGACAAGTTTATATACCCTATACTGGCGATTCTTAATAGGCGGCCCGCAGGCCAAATCTGGCCCGCCACACAATCCAATCTGGCCCGCTAACAATAGTTATCATATAATGCATTACAGTGCGTTGCATGTAAGGTCAATCCAAATGAGATCGGTAAAATCACAAAATACTTGTTTATTTTGGTTTTTTCCTAGGCAGATCAGCTCACTTAAAACCGCGGCTTATCAAATAAATGTTAACTTTAGTTCCGCTTATTAATTAGGCTCGCGGCTTGTCAAACAGTCAAAGAAGGTGGATAAGAGAACCGCCGACATCTGGTGTGCATCCTAACCGCGCACGCTAGCTCTCAACTTGTTTGTAATCAGGGCTTGTTTTGACGGGTTTTGTTTGTCACATGATGCTAATTTTGCCACGCGATTGGCCCACGCCGGCCTAAAGCTGTTGTGAAATGATGGCCCGTCGCAAAATTTAATTAGAACCTTTGCCCTATACCATCATTAGGCGTGGCGTTAAGTGTTTAAGTCATTAGAGCTAAACGTATATGAGATGGTTTGCCAACTCTCGACAAAATGTTACCGAACTACGACAGTATGTTGCCGAACTTCGACAACGTGTTGCCGAACGTCGATTACGTGCTGCCGAGCTTCGACAACGCATTGCTGAACTTCAACAACATACTGCTGAGTTTCGGCAATGTGTTGCAGAAATTGTAAAAAAAGGAATAATCGAATGATAACTTTGTAAACGTATAGCTGAACTCGACATGTAGCCGAGCTTTGACAAGGTGTTGCCGAAAGCCAATAACGTGCTGCCGAACTTACACATCGTATTGCTGAACTTTAACGACATGTTACTGAGTTTCGGCAACAAAAACGTTTAGCTGAACTCGAAATATTGTCAAACTTTGATTACGTGTTGCCGAACTTTGATAAAGTTTTACGTGTTGCCGAATTCTAACAGCAAAATCACCACTTTTGCCCAAATGAACTTGGCAATTTTGGACTTTGTAGGTGATTTGCATCATTTTGACCAGTAACAATATATCTGACCCCCTTTGTTTTTATTTATTTTTCAAATGATACCACCTAACATGAGCGGAACCTTTTTCTAAGCTCTTCCACTTACGGAACACTGTGATCACAACAATATGGTTTCGGCACCTTAAAAAAGGAAAGATTCAACGACCGCAGTACTCCTTGCCTTCTTGCCCGTAGAATGGAGGACACTTCTTAACCCATTGCCCGTGATGTTATGGGTGGACGAATATCTTTGTATACTCAGTGGCGCAGGTGCCCTTGGTATGAGCTACTCTGATTAGGGTTTTTGTTTTTCAATGTCCAAAGCCCGTTGGTAAAGAATTATGGCGACGACTTTTAAAGTAAACTTCATTCTCTCCCATAAAGGTAGTAGTAGACGCCCTCCATGGACTTAAGGGTGACCTAAAAGGAACATACTACCCTCTGAACAACATGACGGAAGCAGAACAAGAGAAGCTCATCGATGACCACTTCCTCTTCGACAAGCCTGTATCCCCTCTTCTGACATGCGCAGGAATGGCACGTGACTGGCCTGATGGTCGCGGCATCTGGTATGATGAGTTTTGTTTGATAGTAGAATAAGCAAAGGAATTGAAGCGGAGAGGAGGCCCTCAGTTTTCAGTCGTAGTTTTATGCAAATTGTGCTCAATGAGAAGAAGTGAACAATGTGCCTGTGTATCAGTGCTCTCCAAGATGGCCGTAAATCTCGAGGACAAAAGGGACTTCTCCCCTGTATTCTCAGGTGGGGGTTTACGGAAGACATAATTTTCCGGTGGGAGTTTCAAGCGTTTGAAAAATGTTGTCCCCACTGGAGGAAAATAACGACCCTCTTGTCCCCATTTCGTGAACGAGAATTGCAGCCCTTTTCTTTAATAATGATCCTTTACAATTAATCTGGGTGTAAGCAAAGCCGTATCTAAGCCATTAACAGAGAGGATCAGAGGCGGCGGAAGATGTTTGAATCTAGTGGAAGGGGGGGGGGGAGCACAGAATCTGAGAAGCAGTTTCCAACTGTCTTATTTTCAAAGCATGTAGCACAACTGTATAGCTTTATAGGATCAAGCCTCTCCCTCCCCCTTACCGGAAATTTCTTAAATATTTTCGGTTCGCGCATTACTGGTGACCCATTTTCACTTCTTTTTTTTTAACTTAGTTTAAAAAATCCAAGATATTTTTTGTCCAAAATTCGGTAAAATAGAACAAATTTCTACCAAAAATCTACAAAAATTGATAGATCATGCGTCTTGAAATCTGAAAGATTTAGACTTATAGATCATGATTAGCCAACTGTATTGGTCATGAATTTTCATATATTAAAATTAAGATTAGACCAGATGACCCAAATACACACCTCGTCATCAGCTAGTTAACAGGGAGCTTTAGATTTCACGACACGGAGTAGTGCGACGGGAAGTTAACCGACAATGTACGTCGTCGTACTGACTTCCCCGTCCTGTTGGTTTTGCGCTTTAGTTTTTTACGACGGGGAAAAATGACAGTCATGTGATAAGTCATGTGATTACACTCGAACTTTCATCGAATTCGTAAGCAAAATGAAAAGTCACGCACTTTGATTGGATCAACTTCTTCGCAAGTAGCCCGAAGTTTGTACACTATATGGAAGCTCTTTGGTAGAACGTAAAATATCTGAGCGCCAATGAAAATGCAAAAACTTTATAATTCTTTACTTTTAAACTTTAAATTTTAAAATAACAAAGACAAAATTTGTGTCAAATTTTCATTTGATGAGCAAAAAATTTAGCAATTGCTCAATCATTTAAAAAAATGCAGATTGGTATGACAACATATGACGTCACACGATATCGCAAGTTGCCGTTTTCAGCACAACGTGAAAATACCCTGACACCCGGTGTAGAATTTCAGGGACAACGAGATGATGAAGTATTCGCATGCGCAGAACGTCTAACGTGACGTCATTTCGTTGTAGCGAAGTCCGCGTCGTGAAATCTAAAGCTCTCTTAAGCCAGATGGCAGAACCCACATTTAAGGCGCTCCACGAGTAAAATTTGTGGTATTTTGCTTGAAGTTTTTGTTACTTTCTTCAATCTGTCAATGAAAAGATCAATTTTAATATGGGGACTTAAATACATATTTTGATATAACACTTTTTTTGTAATCTCTGTAAAAGGGCACCTTAAATATTTGCAAAGAAAATGGGAGAGGGCACGCAGTAGTGTAGAGCTAAATTGTGAGCTAAGGGCGCTCTTTTCCCCAATCATGCCAATGTTTAAAGTTAACTACATGCAACAATGCGTTATCTGCTCGAAATGTGTGATTATTAAATATAGCTAGCCCCCTCGAAAACAGCTAAGGGGCTTTGCCTCTCCCCACCCTCTGACCCCCACTTATGGCCCCAAGTTTGTCTTTATTGCTTGTCTTTTCGTTTTGAAAAAGGGCACTTTTTAAACTTGGGGCGCGGCACGTGCCCCCTGTGCCCCGGTTCCGCCGCCTATCAGAGACGTTCCATGTTTACGGTCATAAACCCTCAATTTCATTAATGAATTATGTGGGCCCTATGTGATCACCCCTGCTGTAATAATAAAAGATAAGCTCCGATGCTTATTTATATAAAGTTTACCGAAATACGGGGCCGTAATTTGCCAGGCGATATTTTTCGTCCTCAAAATGGGGGACAATACGTGTTATTTTTCAAATTGTATTCATTTTGTTTTAGA
>JAIGNY010000492.1:3082500-3187500 GCA_020152595.1 Chiridota heheva | reverse complement strand
TTTGTTGGAACTTATTCATTAAATAAGCTAAAATAAAACATTTTATGGGTATTTTGTAATCAATCTGGGGATAGGGATATTCTAGTGGTAGATTTAAGTTTATGTTTTTAAATGTTCCGCGTTTTGAATGAGCGTGATGAGTTCTGGCTGAAGTTTCAATTAGTAGACCTGATATAATTGGTATTATTGAGAGATAGTGAAATTAGAGTGCTTCAGTGGTTCATATTCCAGCAGTCCAGGTTACTCAGTTTTCAGGAAAGACAGATTAGATACTCTCAATGGTAGAGGAGGTGGCGTTTTATTGTTTGTGAAAGACAGTTTTAATTGTATAGATAGGACTGCTCAGTTTTCTTTTGGGTTTTTTCAAATTGCCTATGTGAGCGTATTGTTGATGGCAATGTTGGTAGTTCAGTGGTTGTTGGTGTTGTGTATAGATCACCAATTTCTAGTTCTGAGAACAATCAGAAATTGCTTGACTGCTTCAGGAAAGTTGCTTCTAGGAGTGTTATTGTTTGGGGGACTTTAATTTTCCACACATAGATTGGAATCTTTGTACTAGTGGTCCACGTGGTAAAGATTTTCTGGAAGCTGTTCTGACTGCTTTTTCATCCAGCATGTGTTGTTTTCCACGCGTGGTAGTAATTGTCTTGATTTGATTTTCAGTAGTGAAGAAAGTATGGTTAGAAATGCGCTAAATAGCGGTAAGGTAGCCTGTAGTGATCATGACCTCATTAGTTTTGATCTGTATTGTCTCACAAAGGTTTCTCCAGCTAATAAACTGGTTTCAGATTTTAAGAATGCTGACTTTGCTGCACTTCAGGATTATTCTTTATTCGATTGAACTTCTTTGCTCCGTAACTTAGATCCTTGTACAGCATGGGATGTTTTCCAACCTATAGTATTGGAGGGTGTAAATAGGTTTGTCCCATTAAAGAAAGTCTGTAGGCGTAATCGGCCAGTGTGGATGTCTCGGGAGGTTTTGCAAGCTGTTCGGAAAAAGAAGTTGTGGCGTTGTTATAAACACAGTGGGTGTCCTGCGGATCTTGCTAGGTATAAGGATCATGACAAGTTCACAAAGGGTTTGATAAGGAATACTAAAGTGGTTTAAAAAAGAACGTTTGTCCAACGAGGTTAAGATTAATCCTAAGTCGTTTTATTCTTATGTTTGCTCAAAGCAAAACAAAAACAAGGAGGTTGTTGGTCCCCTTCAGGGTAATAATAGTGTTACTATTAATAGTGGTAAGAATATGGCTGAGGTTTTGAATGACTGATTTGTGTCTGTTTTTACTAAGGAGTCCCCTGCTGATGATGTTGTGGATTATCTTAGTGTGCACTCTTCAGTATCCATAAAGAATGTTGATTTCTCAGTTGATGTTGTGTCTAAAAGTTGAAGGGTTTGAACTCAAATAAAGCACCCGGTCCAGATGGTATACATTCTGCTGTCTTATGTAAGTGTTCTGATGTTTTATCTGTTCCCCTTAAGTATTATCTTCTCAAAGTGCTTTGATGTTGGTGTTGTTCCTATGATTGGAGAATTGCTAATGTCACTCCTATTTTTAAAAAGGGTGACCACAGTTTGCCTTGTAACTATGGGCCAGTGAATTTTACTAATGTTGTGTGCAAGGTCATGGAGTCCATTATTAAGGATTTTGTACTAGATCATTTACTGGTCAATGGTTTGTTGAATTTGTCCCAGCATGGCTTCTTACCTAAGAGGTCTTGTGTTTCATAATGTGGATGTTATCTATTTAATTTTTTTTTTTTTTTTTTTGCTGATGACACTAAGCTGTACAGGATTGTTGATGATGCTTGGGATTCTTCACTTTTGCAAACTGATCTGGATAAGTTAGTTTCTTGGTCCCAAACATGGCAGATGTCATTTAATGTTGATAAATGCAAAGTTATTCATTTTGGTCAGAGCAATTTGGCTTTTGATTACTGCATGAATGGTTTCTTGGTTGTGTTGATCAAGATAGGAATCTAGGTGTTGTCGTTACTAGCAATCTGCAGCCTTCTAAACAGTGTGCTTTAGCAGCTGCAAGTGCAAATAGGATGCTTGGTTTAGTTAGAATATTTTTTTGCTTTCTTGGTAGAGGTTGTTCTTAATTTGTATAAGAAGTTAGTCAGGCCTCACTTTGAGTATGCTATTCAGGCTTGGAGTCTCTTTTATGTCAAGGATTAGTTATTTTGGAGCAGGTTCAAAGTTCAGCGAAGAGCTACTAGACTTATTCCCGAAGTATAAGAAATTCCTCTTATAAATCTAGGTTGCGAATTCTTAGTTTGACCACGTTTGAGCTGAGAAGAATACGTGGCGATATGATTCAGGTTTTTAAGTTCCTGTCTGGTAGTGATGCTTTGACTTCCTGTTATTTCTTGCATGTTTCAGCTAGTCCTCATGTGACACGTGGTAACAGTTTAAACTTGACCAAAGAGTTCTCACGGATAGATATTCGGCGTTTTAGCTTTTCGCAAAGAGTTGTTAATGAGTGGAATGGTTTGCCTGAGTGGGTAGTTAGCTCCAATTCTGTTCACAATTTTAAAGTCAACATTGATCAATTCTTAGGCTCTGGGCGTCTTTGATTTTTTGAATATTTTGTATAATGTGTTATTGGTTTTATTTTAAGCTTTTTATAAGGTGACTTATCCTTCTTAGCCCGTAATCTTGTTATGTTATTTCAATCCAAGTAATTTTTGAGTAGAACTTGTTACATATGCATTGTTTTTTTTCGCAATGCGCGTACTAGTCTCGAACAAATACACCTTAAATTGAGTTAAAACATAAAAAGCATTAAATATATTTGAAAAAAATATCCAGAAATATAATGCAAAATAAAATCGAGCAGTATACAATTTTAGACTCGTATACCAATTTTTACCAAATCAATCATTCACTTAAATGTATTCTGTGCTTTTTAAAGCTTGTACGAAAAAAGAAGAAAAGAAAACACCCTGGAATAAAAATGGCTACATAAATGCGTCATGTTTTCCCTACACTGTTTCGTCTTCACGTAGTATAGCGCGAATGACGTCACGCTCTCTGCTTGTTTTCGATCGATCTAATCGACTTGATCGAACGAATGAGAGATATACTGCGCACTGCATATCGAAGTTGTTGTGTCATCGAGTTTAGTGTCTTCTAATTCTCCGATTAGGCCTAAATCTTTGATAGATATCGTTTGGATTTTACCTAGTTATGTATCAATAGCATTAGAAGAAGGAGCTCCTGCAAGTGGTGTTGATTTTGAGTGCGAAGATAGGCTCTGAGAGGAAAAGCACGTGTTTTGTGGGGATTCCTGTCCCTGATCCTGATGAAGAAAAGGCTTTCCTCGAGCCTAACGTTATTAGCGTTAATTCACCATCTCCTACGAAATTTGGTTGGCCAAATTTGACCGAGTCTAATGAAGATCGCCGTTTAACGTTAGGCTCTTCCCAAGCTCTGACATTTGATTCAGCAGCTGAACCACCAAGAAAGAAAATGAGATTTGAAGGACTCAAAAGTACAGCTGGTACGGCTAAATTTATCACAATTCACATGCTGCTAAGTTCAATCATTCATGATCTAATGTTAGGCACTAGGCCTAGGGACTGCCAGACTGCAAAATTAACAAATAGACCTAGGCCTACCCCACATGCATCTCACATAGACGTCGTAGTAGTCGTACTAGCCTAGGCCTAACGGTAGTCCCTGTCCCGAAATCTTGCACTCCATCAATTCTCCTACTTAAACAAAAGATAACAAAATTAGGCCTAACATCAAACTCATTATTTACCCAGTTTTTTTTGCAAGTTTTGCCAAAAACTTCTTTCGCTTTGATGAATATCTGGATAAGTAAATGACAAGCTTATTTATCATGGATATAAAGCGAAGAAACCAAAGAATTTATTAATAAAATTTCTGACAACGAAAAAACAATTATTTTATTAAGGAAAATAAAATTTAATAGGCTTAACGTTAGGCCTATTAGCTACACAAACTTCAGGCCAACTAGTACTAGGCCTAAGCCTATGCTGCGGTTTTGATCTGGAGAGATCACTTATCATGACAGTCAATGGGAAAACAAGCAATGTTCGCTTTATTTTTGTGAGTTTAAAAAAAGTACAGGAGAAAACAAATTGAATTTCTACACATGATTTTGCCCAACAGATCAGTCTAGCCTAAAACTTAAAAGTACAGTCAACCCATTTCCATCCTCTCCAAAAATAGGAGTTATTGACCCCAAATCGGGCTTTGCTTAACTTCACTTGTTTTTAATTACTTTTTATGTTAATGTAGCCTAGAGCTAACAATTTATAAGAAATAATGTATCAAGAAGTCACGCGCTCTCAATAATTTTAAAATAAGAGACAAATTATGGACTCCCAGTCTAAGAAGTATGTATGTTACGCCGAAGATCTTCGGCGTGGAGCTTAGCCAGTTTCACGAAATATTGCATATTTTTCTCTCAGATTTATAAAGAAATACATTCAAATTATAGTGGTATGAAAAAAAAATGCGTAAATAGCTAGGTTTTCAAAAATTCTGGCGTGAAGATAATGAGCTTTCCACTGTGGATGGACTCCATCCATGGCAGTGATAAAATTCCTGTCATTTTTCTTAAAAATATTAAACCAGTAAGTTCACAACTGTAACTTAATGCAGGCTAGAATATAATAATACATACTTGATAATAATATTGTGTTCTATCATCATGTTGAACATATTGTTTCAGATATTTTTCTCTGTGACTCATGAAAATTGTTTGCGAAAAACTGAAACTCTAATGATAAGTGAACCCT
This sequence comes from Chiridota heheva, assembly GCA_020152595.1. Lineage (NCBI taxonomy): Eukaryota > Metazoa > Echinodermata > Holothuroidea > Apodida > Chiridotidae > Chiridota > Chiridota heheva. The sequence goes on along the minus strand of JAIGNY010000492.1, from coordinate 3,182,724 downwards.
CCAGATAGTGAAACGGTACAGTGCCACACTTTAAATGGCAACCATAGGGCTCAATATTGTTAGGGCTGCATAGGAAATACCAGGAAATGTTCGTGAATTTTTAAATTTGATACCTATTTAAAAACTCATGCATATCTGATCATGAAACTTATAAATTGCAAGATAAATTTCTTAACAATCCATTCCTTGCAAAAAAAAAGGTGTAAAATCTTGGAAAATTTGAAGCTACTGCACAGCTACTAAATTCATTGGCACACAGTAACTAATTAATAAACGACTAAATGACAGTCAACATATTTTAAGAAGGAATTGAATTGAAAGTAATAAACATTTTAAAAATTATTTCATATTAATTACGTTTTGCAGGTCAGCCTCCCCATAAATGGGATCAAGATGAGAAATGTATATTCATTGATGTAACCATTCAATCAGATGGCGAAGAAGTCAACAGCAAAATAGACATTTCAAAAGACAGTTGCAGTTTATATATAAATGGTAAGCTAACTTCCTTAGTTACTTGGCACTGTGTATTGATATTACTGAGTATGCCTATTGATACACTATAATACTGTAATTAAACAAATCTTTATTGTTACCTCCTGCTATTGTGCTGATAGTTTCTCTTAGAATTTTGTTGAGCTATTTTATGAAATTTTCAAATCTTGTTTAAAAGTACAATATATGGACAGACCTAGGGTTTTTTTACCCAAAAAGAAGGAGATAAAAGAACATTAAAGTCTTAGCAGAACAGTCTTTAAATGGTCACAATAGCACTAATAGTTTTAAGGTATGGCAAATCAAAGTTTGTAAAACATTTTAGCATGCACGCAAGTGATAATATATGAACAGAAATACAGCCTAAATGCTTAATGAAATTCTTTATAGTTCTTTCCCAAATTTCAATTATTAAAGGTTCTCAATTGAATTTAACACTAAATGTGGGTCATGGTTGTAATATTATTTAATTTCCTGTTCACTATAGTCAATCTCTCCCATTCAAAATATTAGCCAAAGTACAGAAGAACAATTTAGTTAATTACCCGAAGTACTAAAAGAACAATTAAGTTAACATCAGCAATTTTCTATTTGTCTCATTCTGAGGTCACAAATTATTGCATATTTTATGCTGATTAGGTTTCTAAGTTTTAAAATACTGTAAAACAAGATTGTTATAGTACTTTTCTGTTTTCATAGTTTTTGGTACATTTTAAATCAATTACTGTACACTCATGATGTTGCTACTGTACTGTCCATACACAGGAGGTGGTAGAGATGTATTGCATGCTATGCAGTGATTTCCTTTTCTAGTGTTATCAAAGTTATACTGGAAGGACTTTTAAGTATGATTATTGTTTTCTTTAGCTCTTTAAAGTAAGTATACTAAAGGAATATATTGCAGCTTGATTGAAGTTTGAATTTTCTTTAAATATTGTGAGTCATGAGACTGACACATTTACTCACTCAGTGTCTGAATGACACAGGCAGCCACAACTATCGTCCACACTGCACAATCATCAGTCTGGTTTCTTGTCATTCCCCAACTCAGTGCACATTTCTTTAGTTGTTTTTCAAATGATCTCTACAGTTCTGTTGTGGTCTTTCCTCCTAGAGAGCCACCTTTGTAAGTCTACAGTTTTGGACTGCATCCGTAATAAATAGCTTATCCACCTATCGTCTGCTATTGATGCCAGTCTACCTTGTTTGAAAAATTACGGACAATTTTCTTGTAGTTTTATACATATATTTGCATTCCGTCGCTTTACTTAATGGCCTTATGTGAATATAAATTTCAATTGACTGCCATGAATTTTAGAGCTGTGAACGTTTAGGGATTTTAGTAAACGTGTACATGCCAAAGAATGCGAGCATGTATCGTTTACACGTGGTTTAGTACTGTAATTTTTGGAAGTACACCAACATTGCTCCGATTTTAATATGATGCAAAGTAAAAAAATCACGCAACCAGTATGGCAAAAGCATTGACTCCATTGTACATGCTGAAAATTTTGCTTTCCAAATCATGAAAAGTTTATTTTACAATAAAAATCATCATTTTTATGGAAAACGTACATGGAAATCCAGTTTAGAAAGAACAGAAAACTTCCCTTCAATGTCATTTAATCTCAACATCGCTTAACGTTTTTGCCGTACTTGCTAAGGCTTTCACTGTAAAATCTTGCATACTATAATACCTTACAGTTAAACATTTTAAAATTACGCCTTGGAAGTATTGCTCATATGAGTCCTCTGGAAAAAATGGCCGCCATGTTTGTGAAGCACCTAGAATTTCAGTTCTGTTCAAACCTTTTTTTGTTCGTTTATTTTGCAATATTTTTTCTTTCTTACTAAATTTATTTGACTCTGGTAATATTTACATGTAAATGTACTGATTGTCACGATTAAAGTATTTTGACCATGTGTTTTTGGGTCGATCTAACAGCTTGTAAAACGAGTCTTGATTGAGTGGGATTAAAGCCTTACGTTACTTATGGTCTATTGTTAATTCATTGTTTACTGCTGCAATTTCGCAGTGCATTTCACAAGTTACTCGGATTTCGGCGAAATCAAAGTGCAAAATATCTCCATTTATAGGTGATTACTGCGCATTTGTGATTCTCACATTCATAAAAAGGATTATGCTAATCGGGTTTACAGTTTGTAAAAGTCATTGATTGGAATTTTGTCAGCCGAAGGTGTGTGTGATTTGAATGATATTAATTTTTAACGGCAAGACTCGACAATGAAAAAAGATTACTCGCAATTTGATAATTAGTAAACATTTACTGCATTTGTGAACGTTTACCGTGTACACGCTAAACGGTCACAGCTCTACCATATGCATGAATCAACAATGCACACCAACTGTTGCATGAAAATACTGAGCAATGAAAATGGTGTAAGACTGAAAATAGTAGGACTATGTTGTATGTATTGAATATCTAATAATTTCTGCTCAAACTGCGCTGCATTGTTTGATTATTTCCATTTTAGGAGAGAAAGTATGGCTTTGTCAACTTTTTAAGGAAGTACTGCCAGCAACCAAGGCACACAGTTTTAAGGATGGAATTGTGAGAATCCAGCTGGAAAAGGCTATTAAGTGTGAAGAATGGCCACGACTGCAGGTGAGAAAGGATATTTGACTTTCTATAGATTGAATATTATTTTGAGTTCTAAGTGTTTTAAACAAGCTGTACTGTACATGTCCACAAGAAATGAGAATACTTTGCCCTTTTCTTGCTGAAATTCTCCCTTGAGGTCATTTAACTTGAAGTCTTATAGTTAGTGAGTTAAAAGTTTACACGAACAAGTTATCATTCTAAAATTGGGGTTCTAACAGTTGTCAGAGGTTTTTAGAATGGAAAGAATATAATAAACTTTTTTGTTTTCCCTCTACCATGTTGTCCAGTCATACTTTGAGATGTACAGTGTGTGTGTGCGTGCCCGATGTGTGCATTGTGGCTACTAATCTTTTATAATGTGAAGAACTAATTATAGCTGCAGTGTATATTAGAGCTGTGAACGTTTAGGGATTTTCGTAAACGTGTACCCCCAAAAAATCGAGCGTGTATTGTGTACACGCGTTTAGTACCGTAATTCTCGGAAGACACCAAAATTGCTACACAACTACAAGGCGAAGTAAAAAAATCGCGCAACCAGTATGGCAAAAGTACTGACTCCATTGCCCAAGTAGACACTGAGTTTTGCTTTCCAAATAGTAAAAAGTTTACTTCTACAGTATAAATCATCATTTTTATGGAAAGTATGCATGGAAATTCAGTTTAGATAAAACAGATAACTTCCTTTCAATGTCATTTAAACTCAACATCGCGTAACTTTTTTGTCCTATCGCTACTGCTTTAAAAGCTCTTCTGTGAAAATCTTGCATACTAGGCCTATGATATACCTCGCGGTAAAACATTTCAACACTACGCCACCACCACCAGGAAGTTCTGAAATATCAGTCCTCTCGAAAAAATGGCTGCCATCTTTGCGACGCATGCAGAATTTCAGCTCTGTTGTAACCTTTTTCTGTTTGTTTATTATGCAATATTTTTTCTTTCTTGCAAAGTTTATTTGACTCATCAGGTAATATTTACATGTTAATGCACTGATTGTCACGATTCAAGTATTTTTTTGGTCGATTTAAGAGCTTGTAAAACGGGCCTTGATTTGTGGGATTTAAAGCCTTATGGCCTAACGTTAGGCCTATTGTTAGTTTCACTGTTTACTGCTGCACATTCGCGGTGCATTTTGCTAGTTAGATTACTCAGATTTCAGCGAAATCCAGGTGCATAATATCCCCATTCATTGGTGATTACTGCGTATTTGTGATTCGCACATTTAAAAAGGATTGCGCTAATCGAGTTTACAGTTTGTAAAAAGTCATTGATTGGAATTTTGTCAGCCGAATGTGTGTATAATTTGAATCATGAAATGTTTACTAAATAAATATTGATTTTCAACGGCAAGACACTATGAAGAACGATTACTCACAATGAAGTATTTAGTAAACGTTTACAAGATTTGCAAGCGTGTAGCGTGTACACGCTAAACGATCACAGCTCTAGTGTATATATAATTCCCTAGTTATATTATTTTCTGATCCTTTATATAGTACTATGTAGCTAAGGAAGCATTAATTAATGTTGACGCAGAGTGTTTATATTGTATACGCATTTAATGTACTGGGCACTTTGCACTGGCAAATGGCCTTAAAGTCAGCCATTCCACTAACTAGCTCAAGCCAAAGTCCTTTGAACAGTGCGTTAAATGTGTATATAAACACGATGCCAAAACATTAATCTGTTTGTCATTAAAAACAACATAAAAGAATGAAAAACGAAAAGTTTTTACAATGTTTTTTTGTTTTATTAACAAATTCACCTGTTGTAAAAATGGACTCAACCAAATAATTTAAGGTAGTGCATTACTGGGATTCAATTTAATGCACTGGTCATGACAATGCAAATACTCAAAATAGATCATATAAACTGTTGTTAAAGGATGCCGTCATTCGCAAAATGAAAACGAAAATGATAAAAACTACTGGAATATATATGTTCATGTTTTCAAAGCAGAAGACAACACATTTACACTCATCAAGTAATTGTTCAAAGAATGTAAGTAGCCAGGGATCGACCTGCCAACAAAGAATCAACTTGTCGCCGGGCAGGGATTCATGGTGATTTTTCTGAAAGTAAATAAGGTTGCCTGCGGAATTTATTTGTATACGTGCAATGCAAATTTTGCTTAAAACATAAGTTGTCAGTCCGGGCAGGTCATGTTTGCCCAGATAAGATTTTTGGTTGTCCTGGGCAGCCGGACATATGATAGCAATGACGTGAGGATAAATTGATTAAAGGTGATTTGTTGGTGATTATAACATCTATAATACTGTGGTTGTCTCAACATAATGATGGAGGATGAGATGGCAAATTACATTCTTGTACCCTCCTATCAGACGAACGTGGAAATCAAAATTGTATAAAATTGGCAAGTTCTGTCCCAACAGCACAACGAGCAACTAGTGCTCATCATTATCTTGAGCACTGAATTCCCTAATATTTATGCAAATAAGGAGGTAGAATTGACAGTTGCATCGATAAAAGTATTTTTCACTGTTTGAGTTTTTGGCTAGTAGGGACACCAAGAGTGGGAACATACAGGCACAAACAGAGAATAATTCATGAGCGTTCAGTGCTAATCTCATATACATACAGTCCTCCGTAATACATACTACAGTTCTCCCTCATCTAGGTGCTCATATTCATTAAAGGATTATACAAGTCTTATATAAAAGAGGACTTCAAAAGAAACAAAATAGTGAAGAAAGCATTCACAATCTTATTCCGTTAAGGAGATATCTAAGTTTAAAGTTTGGTATCATTTGTGTAGAAACGATTGAAGTCGGAGTAGTTGTTATGTCATAGCCCCAGATTTCTCAAAGTCTTTATGTATTCTATCATATTTTGTCCAGTGATTTTGTGATTAAAAACCATGGGATATATCAACAAAAGTAATAAAGCTGAATCTAGGAAGGGTATTTATAGTTTATCACTAGTGCTGTCATGTCGATTATTGCGATAATTCTTTTCCCATGACATGAAATACTGTATGCCTCTCAACACATATCGCAATACCAAAAACTAATACATTTTCACGCAACCAAGCTAGGCTACTTTGTAGGTTACACTACTAACGTACAGTAGTAGATCTAAAAGTCAAGTTTAGGCCATTAAAAACATGTAAAAATACTTTGATGATTCACGGTCACGATGTTTGCTGAATTACCAAACATGTGTTGGTGATGAAGGTAATAGTCGTGCGATCATGTCGTCTGATAAATCTGCAAATCATTTTTTCTTGCGTTGATCATACAGTCATAAAAGAGGTAACGTTTGTGATATAAATAATTTGTGTCGTGAGTTAGTTTCCTTGAAAAGTATTGCGATATACTAGCATATCGTGATATTTTTCTCTACAATAATCGATAGTACTGTAATAGAGCCATGTCGTGACAGCACTATTTATCATCGAAAAAAGTTGGAGGAAAAATAATTTAAATAGTGAAAAAAATAATAAACTTTAATTAAAATACATTAATAATTGTTAAGAATGTGAGGATGAAGATGCCAACTTTCCATAGTAAACTTACTACACCAGTCATTTCTACATAGATAAATAAGACAGCTTTAAACTTAAAAGCATCAGTAATAGGAGTTTGGAAAGACACAAGATACAATCTGAATTTTTGTTTGTTTCCGTTACAGGCCAGTCCTGAAACACCGTCAACAGAAGATAGTGATGAAGTTGAGAGTTCTTGTTTCTCACCGACGCAGGCTGCAGCTTCAGTCGGCCATCAGGAACAGATGGGAGAGAAGAAGTCTGCTGAGTGCAATATCGAACACATCAAAAATGACTGGTTTGAAAAGGTATGGGCTGATTTTAATTTCTTGAGTTAGCAACAGTATATGCGGTAAAAAGTTAAGGTTTCAGCCACAATGTTTTGGGTTCATTGCTCTTAGAAAGTCCCCCCCATCTAATTGTGCGATAAATAGTACATTAAATTGCCAAAGAGGGAACATGTGTGGTAAAGTGAGAAAAACAGATGTATTTACAGTACTACTACACATTATTATTATTATTATTATTATTATTTATGTCATGATTTTTCTTGGGAAGATTTTTGATACCTTTATTTATAACCATGTTAAATTTTATGATTGATTCCAACTCTGAAGTTAACTTTGCCAGTGTAAAGCTGCTCTGCGTTAAAGCACTGTGTACATCTAGCAGATTTAAGATATGTGAAAAGAGCATGAAATGTAAAACATGTCTTTACAATTTGTAAAAAGCTTATTTACTTTTCAAATTATGACGAAACAAAGTTTCAAGATTTGTTAATTTGTGCAGAATTTGTAATACAATAAGAGGAGCAAATCTCAAAATCTTTATTGTAATTTTTTAAATTCTGTTCTTCAAATTCAGCTACTTGTGAGTTTCAGAATGTCTGTTCTAGATACATGATGATTCAGGGTATTAGAGCTGTGAACCTTTAGGGATTTTAGTAAACCTGTACACGCCAAAAAAAGCGAGCGTGTATTGTGTATACGAGCGTAGTACCGTAATTTTCGGAAATACACTAAAATTGCTCCAAAACTACGAGGCGAAGTAAAAAAATTGCGCAACCAGTATGGCAAAAGTACAGACTGCATTGCCCAAATAGACAAATAGAATATTGCTTTCCAAATTGTAAAAAGTTTACTCCTACAGTATAAATCATCATTTTTGTGGAAAATATGCATGGTAATTCAGTTTAGAAAGAACAGATAACTTCCTTTCAATGTCATTTAAACTCAACATCGCGTAACCTTTTTGTCTTATTCGCTACGGCTTTCATAGTTCTGGGAATTTTTTTTAAACTAGGCCTATAATATACCTCGCCATAAAACATTTCAAAACTACGCCACCACCACCTTGAAGTTCTGAAATATCAGTCCTCTCGAAAAAATGGCTGCCATCTTTGCGAAGTATGCAGAATTTTAGCTCTGGTAAAACCTTATTCTCTTTGTTTATTATGCATTATTTTTTCTTTCTTGCAAAATTTATTTGACTCATCAGGTAATATTTACATGTAAATGTACTGATTGTCACGATTCAAGTGTTTTATGGTCGATAAAACGGGCCTTGATTGCGTAGGATTTAAAGCCCTATGGCCTAACGTTAGGCCTAACGTTAGGCCTATTGTTAGTTTCACTGTTTACTGCTGCACATTCGCGGTGCATTTTACAAGTTAGATTACTCAGATTTCGGCGAAATCAAGGTGCATATTATCCCCATTCATTGGTAATTACTGCGCATTTGTGATTCGCACATTTGAAAAGGATTATGCTAATCGGGTTTACAGTTTGTAAAAAGTCATTGATTGAAATTTTGTCAGCCGAATGTGTGTGTGATTTGAATCATGAATATTGATTTTCAACGGCAAGACACTATGATGTATGAAAAACGATTACACGCAATGAAGTATTTAGTAAACGTTGACAAGATTTGCGACCGTGTAGCGTGTTTACGCTAAACGGTCACAGCTCTACAGGGTATGACCAATTTCTGAAAACATTTGTCCAAAGTCCAATTCTATATTTCAAAGAACATTGACAGAGGAATAAAAAACTAAAAAGGTGATAAAGTATCTTTTCCCTTTGGATGTCACATATTATTGTGCAATAACAGCTAAAAATTAAAATAATGCTGTAAATTGGTCAATTTTGATGTAATGTTTTGCTGTTTAAATGGTTTAAATCATATTTTAAACCAATTAAGCCCATGTTGCCATAGTCCTTTCAATTCATTGTTGCTGCAAATTTACAAAAATGTGGAATTATTTGAAATCACAAATTTGCATTTTTCATTGCATGATAAGTTCTGAAAAGTCCAAAAGTTGAAACATGATGAAAAGCTTGAAGGATATTTGTGTCTTTTCTAGCAAATATTGACCATACCTTAACCATAAAAATCTCTGTACTGTGAAGCACATAAGGCCATGAAAAATCTATTGACCTTGAGTGTCACAAAAATATTCATGTTGTAATAGTTGCAAAATGAGAATATAAGCTGAACATACTGCATTACTCATGGATAAGTGTACATGTACATGAATCTCAAAATGATAATGATTTCAAGTGATATTAATGAAGTGTATATTCTTAATGACCATTACAAATATGTTATTCAATGTCCATTTGAAATTTTTCTTTTTCACAGGATCAGCATTCATTAACCCTTCATCTTTACATGAAGAAGATAAACAAAGACACATTAAGGGTTAAGTTTGAAATAGAGAGGCTAACAGTCTTTTTCCAAACTAGGTAAGACAAGCTTATAATGCTCGTTATCCATTCAAAACATAGCCAATTGGATTGCCATTTTTGACTGATTACCTCCGCCAATGAAGTTGGACGGAGGTTTAAAAAGAAGAATATATGGTATCAAAGAGAATTAAAACAATTGATTTCTTGCATGAAAGGACAATAATGGAATGTGAATCTTGCCTGAGTGGAACTCAAACAATGAATGCTTTGCCTGAACTAAAACCAAAAACAATGATATGACCTTGAAAGAAATCAATCAGAAATCTATCCACCTGGGCCTCTCCACTGTTTGATGTGTTTAGAGCAACCTGACTTTTATTCTATTCTCTCCAACATCTCATGCCGATTAACTTTACCTTGCCAATTCACTTTACCTTGCCGATTCACTTTACCTTGCAGATTCACTTAACCTTGCCGATTCACTTTACCTTGCCGATTCACTTTACCTTGCCGATTCACTTTACCTTGCCGATTCACTTTACCCTGCCGATTTACTTTACCTTGCCGATTCACTTTACCTTGCACTTTACCACCTAGATTTTGTTTTGTATCTTCATTTTCTGTGATTCTCTCTCTGTGGATGGGTATCTGCTTTCGGTGAGATCGCTCTTTTATTTTTCTTTCCTCCCATTTCTGACCAGACTTTCGCGCTTTATCGTTACCTGTACAGCACTTTTCCTATAGTAGTTCCGCGATTTGTTTTTTTTTTTTTAGTTCCCTCTGGTCTCTCGGCCATTGGTTTTTTTCTTCCAATCATGACAAAATGCTTCTGCCTTGACCCTCCCTTCCCATGACCTACGTGCTACCTCCATTGACCATTCTTCAGCCCCAGTCCCCCAAATTATAGTCATACAGGCCACCAATAAACCAGAAAGTTTTAAAAGAGTTTTTTTTTTCTCATACACAAGGCGCTTCAAGGCTTTGTTGGTACCCTCCCCAAGGTCTCTACCCTCAGATCCAGTGATCTCCTGGTACACTGCGCCAGGGACACTCAAGCCACTACCCTCCTCACCACCAAAACCCTAGCCAATACCGGTATTGACAATACATTTACAGCCCACCGTTCCCTGAACTCCAGCAGAGGTGTTATCAGAACTAGAGACCTTGCCTACCTGACCGATGAAGACCTCATAGAGGAACTTGCCATTCAACACGTCACTGAAGCCCGTCATCTCGTCCTCAAGAGAGACCGTGCCGAAACACCCACCAATACCATCTTCCTGACTTTTTCCACACCAACTTTCCCCTCCCACATCACTGCTGGCTACCTCAGAATCCCAGTCACCCCTTACATTCCTAACCCCCTCCATTGTCATAAGTGCCATGGTAAAAACTCCTGCCACAGCCAAGCATGCTGTGGCAACTGTGGAGCCCCAGACCATGACAGCACCTCCTGCACCAACACCCTACTCTGCACCAATTGGGTCGGTACTCACCCAGGCAACCATCCCTCAACAAAAGCTTGCCCCACCTGGCTTCAGGAAAAGCAAATAACCAAACTGAAAACCCTTAATCCCAACATCACTTACCTGGAGGCCAGGAAGCAATTTATCCCTTCCCTCCATACTAAACCTTCCTACTCGAGCGCAGTTTCCTTTAACACCAATACCGCCCCCCCCCTCCCTAACACAACTAAATTTGACTCACATACCCAAACCGACCTCATCTGGCTCTTTTTACCTAGTCCTAACCCATCACCATTGCCGACAAGCCAACCACACCCATTACCCAAACCACCTCTCCCAAACCTTCCTTCCTCCTCTAAGACTCCCACCATCCCCTATCCCAATACCTCTAATGCCATCAAACTTAAGCCAACCTGGCTAACAAACATCAAACCAACAAACAACCAATCAACAAACAGCCTACCATCCAAACCCACACATATGACACTGAATAGAACATGGATTGTTTGATTACCGAACATACTTCTCGTCCAACTTTTAAAAACAACCACTTCCAAAGAAACAGGGACAGATCCAAAGAAAAAACAAGCCAACTCAGACCCAACAGATCTTTCTCCAGATAACCCCTGCCTCCCTATTGTGTGCAACACAAAGAATTACAATAACACTCACAACATTATACAATGGAACATCAGGAGCCTTAAGGCCAATTTTGAAGACATTGACCTCCTGGCCACCACCTTCAACCCGTTCGTCTTCTCCCTACAAGAAACCTTGAAAACCACTGACCAGTATTCCCTCAACAACTTCGCTTGCTATCACAAACATCAAGTGGACGCTGACAGGCCTGTGGGGGCGTCTCCATTCTCGTCATCCCCTACCAGTTCTTGAAACACCTCCCCATCAAGGCCACCACTACCCTACTCACCATCTTCAACCAAATTTGGTCCTCACACTCCTTTCCCCCTATCTGGAGGACAGTTATTGTCATCCTCGTCCGCCCGTCCTTAAACAGGGGAAGGACGGTACTGACCCCTCCAGCTACCGACCCATCGCCCTCACCTGTTGTCCCTGTAAAATTATGGAAAGGATTATTAATCAGAGACTAAACTGCTTCCTTGGGACCAACAGAATCCTCTCTTCTCACCAAAACGGCTTCCGAAAACGTTGCAATACCCTAGACCAGTTAATTACGCTCAAAACCGCTATCCGGGAATCCTTTGCAAAAAAAGGAACACCTCATTGCCATATTTTTTGACCTCGAGAAAGCTTTCGACACTACTTGGAAATACGGCATTACCCGCAAACTTCACACCATCGGCCTTAAGAGGCCATTTCCTCATCTTTATTCAAAGCTTCCTCTCACCCAGGCAGTTCCAAGTTCGTATTGGCCACACCCTCTCTAACCCATACCCTCAAGAAGAGGGCGTCTTCCAAGGCAGCATCCTCTCTCCCACTCTCTTCAACCTGAGCATTAATGACATCGCGAATCACCTTGGCCCCAATATCAAGCGTACCCTCTACGTGGATGACTTCACCATCTTCTACTCCTCCCCTAGCTTTCCTATTGTTGAAAATGGGCTCAGCCACTTTGCCATTTTCTCCGACTCAAAGGCTGTTCTTACTTCAGTACTCAATCTTAAATGGAATAACCTCACATGCCACCTCCTCCTCCGGAAACTCTTTTCTCCCACCCTCTGCAGGAAAAGTGTTCTTTTCTCTTTGGATACCCAGCCATGTTGGCATCCCTGGAAATGACAGGGCTGATGCAGCCGCTAAGCTTGCCCTCAAGCTCCTCCCTACCCCTTTTCCCAAAACCCTCTCTGACATCAAACCGCTTATCGCTTCCCTTGTTCGTGACCGCTGGCAAACCTCATTGAACTCCCAAATTGATAACAAACTCCATGTCATCCAGCCCACAATCCCCATCAAATCCACCATCAACAACCTCTCTCGTATCGACAACGTTCATATTACCCATCTTAAAATTGGTCACACCCACCTCACTCACTCCCACCTCCTTATTAGTTCCCCCCAACCCCTCTGTAACAATTGCCACTGCATCCTCACTATCCATCACGTTCTCCTTGCTTGCCCCCTGTACAACCTTCCCAGAGCTTTCCTCGCTCCCCACAACTCAATTGCTGAGTTCTTCCTGAAAAACCCTTTGGATAAAATTATCTCCTTCCTTCATCATGCTTCCCTCTACAACCATATTTAACTCTTCTCTTCCACCCCCCTTTCTACTTTGTTTTTGTTTCACCCATGCACCTCCTCTTTCGAACACAGCTTTCTGACTTTTGTTCTGGAATTTCTCTCATTCTCCCCCTGTTTCTTTCCTTCCTACCTCTAAAATGATCTGACCTCTCAGGCACAATTTGACCCTCGTTGTCATGGTGCCGTTAAGACCTCATCAACAAACAAACAAACAAACTGATCTTGGCATCCATGTTATTGAACACGATATAATGCCTTGTAACTGATATGGATGATTGGTAGAATTATGTTGTGCAAGTTGTTTTCAGTTGATAATCGTGTAATCAATTTTTCTCTAGACTTTGATAGTTTTTTTTTAAATGTTTTCAAGATATCTATTGATTTTTCTCCCCCCTCTTTAGTGATGATCAATTTTTGACCTTGAATGGAAGCTTACCAGCCAACACCACATTTATATGGAGTGTGCTATTAAGGTAGGTTCTTTCTAGTGCTGTCATGACATGGCTCTATTACGTATCGCTGCGATATATTGGTATGTCGCGATACTTTTCAAGAAACTGACTCATGACACCAAATTGTTAAATGTTACTTCTTTTATGATGAATGCATGAAAAAATGATTTGCATAGCTAGCAGACGACATGATCGCGTGACTAATACGTTCATCACGTATCATGCACTTGTTTGGTAATTCAGCCAACGTGACCATGAATCATCGAAATGAGAGCATGTTCTGGGCTAATTTTGAGTTCTTTTTGCCAACTTACATCGGAGCGTGGCAGTGTGGGATGACAGAGCTCAATTTTTTTATTAGTTTTTTTATGTTTCACGGTATTTTTGCACGTTTTTAATGGCCTAAACTTGACTTTTAGATGTAGTATGGTAACGTTAGAATTGTGACGTACAAAGTTGCCTAGCCTAGTTGTGCGAAAATTTCTTAGTTGAGCGTTAGTTTTTGGCATCGCGAGAGGCATATTTCATGTCGTGGAAAAGAGATATCGCGATAATCGACATGTCATGACAGCACTAGTTCTTTCACACTTATCCGTTTTCATGCATCAATTTCTCTTCATGTAATTAGTCAAACTTTGATAAGCAAAAAGGATACTAGAATTGATCAGAATCGATCCTTGTGACTAAAGATTTTAAGCGAATTTACTGTACCAGAAATGATTGCATTTACTGCATATTGGTCAATTACCTCAACCATTCTAATTGCTCTAAATTGACTTACAGCCATCATAATTGATTAAGTTTTAAAAACTGATGAGGTGATGGATTTTTCAATCTTTGCTTAGATAATCATCTTCATGGCTTTAGCATGCAAGGCCACTACTAGAGATCATCATTCATGTCTGTTTTACTATAATGATCTTTCCTAATGCGAACTTATTTTATTTTATTCAAAATAATTTGTTTAGTTGAATTTGATACTTGTTATTTGTTCGCTGATAAGTTTTGTAACCAAGTATAAATGAAGAATTTTACAGAACAAAATGTGATTAGTCTTCATCCCAGTTAACAGCATCTGTTTGATATAAGGTATATGTTGTACATGCATTATTTTGTCATTCTGCAAATTATTTTCACTGTGACAACCCTAGTTTACATTATTAATCTTTGAGCTAAAAAGATTGATTAGAAGTAATCAATGTGATTGTACAGCAGAATCAAATTTACTGTAACTGTTGTACAAAGAATTATGGCATTTACCACATATAAATCAATAACCTCGACCATTGTTATTGCTCCAAATTGACTACAGCCATCATATTTGGTCAAGTTTAAGTATTGAAAATTGATGAGGTGATGGAGTTTTCTATCTAAGCTTAATTAATCCACTTTATATCTCTAGCATCCAAGGCTACCACTAGAGAGCACCATTCATGCCTATTTCAGTATAATTTTCTTTCCCCATGCGAACTTATTTTATTTGATTCAATATAATTTCTTTAGTTGAGTTTGATCCTTGTTATTTGTTTGCTGATCATTTTTGTAACTAAGTATAAGTGAAAAATTTTACAATACAAAAAGTGATTAATCTTCATCCCAATTAACAGCATCTGTTTGTTATAAGGTTTATGTTGTGCAGGCATTATTTTGTCATTCTGCAAATTAATTTGACTGACAACCATACAGTAGTTACGTTATTAACCTTTAAGCCAAAAACATTGATTATAAGTAATCAATGTGATTGTACAGCATAATCAAATTTACTGTAACAGCTGACTATGTATACTTGATACGTTAACAGCATTTGTTTGATATAAGGTATGTCAATAATAATACATTAATTTATATAGCGCTAATTTTGTAAAAAAAACATTTAAAAGTGCTTTACATACATGTATACAAGCAAATTAGAAACAAAACAAAAGTAGAATACAGAAATGACAACATTAGAAATAGAGTGGATTGAGCTGCACAATTAGATGAATGTTTTTTAAACAAACAAAAAAAGGTTTAGTTTTACCGGTGGCCAGGGATGCATTATCAATACATTTGAGTTCAGTTGGGAGTGATTTCCATAACCAAGGACCTTTGTCAGCAAAGGCCCTTTTCCCAAGAGTTTAATACATAAATAGGGACTTGAAACGAAAATCATAGCAGGATGGTTTTTAAGTACCATAACACATAAATAATTGGGGGCAAGGCTAATTGGGAGCAAGGCCTTTAATGCACTTGAAAACTTGTAGAATCATTTTATATTCAGTTCTTTGTTTAACTGGTAACCAGTGTAGGGACTTGAAAACAGCAGTAATATGAGAAAACTTTGGTAGTCTGAAAATCAACCAGGCAGTACCATGAAGTATTCTTTGAATTCTGTAAAGTTGATATTCAGGTAGGCCAACAAGAAGTGAAGTACAATAATCTTATGTGACCTATAACAAAAGCATTAATAAGGGGTTTTAAGAAATCTTCATTTAAATATTTGGCAATCTGATGAATGGTATAAAGACCGTGGTAAGCTTTGCCAACATGAATATTCATAGACATGTGATTGTCCAAATAAACACCCAAATTTTGTACACAATCAGATGGTTTTATTTCAGTATGACCAACTTTGATAGATTGGACTCCAGCTTTAGCTAATTGCTGACAGTGCCAATTAGAGGTAATTCAGTCATGGAGTCATTGATCATGAGATTGTTCTTGACCATCCAAGAACTTTGTATGTTGTAAGGACATTACACAATCAGATGGTTTTATTTCAGTATGACCAACTTTGATGGATTGGACTCCAGCTTTAGCTAATTGCTGACGTGCCAATAAAAGGTAATTCAGTCATGGAGTCATTGATCATGAGATTGTTCTTGACCATCCAAGAACTTTGTATGTTGTAAGGACATTATTTTGTCTTTCTGCAAATTATTTTTGCAATTATTGTTTTTCTCTTGTATCTCAGGGATAAGATTTTATCATCTCAGTGCAAACATAAAGTTAAACCAGCATTTCTAGAAATAGAAATAAAGAAGAAAAAACCTTCAAAATGGGGAACTTTATCAAGACCACAGCCTCAGAATGCAGGTAATTCATCGAGGTTTTTCAATGTTACAAACTAACATAAGTATTTCTTATTCCTGAACTTTCCTTGCTAACTCTCTAGCCTGTATGATTGGGCTGTCTAAGTTCCGTCAAGCTAAACATTGACAACCAACCCGCTAATGTTGAGCCATGTGAATCAGCTCAAATAAATCATGCTTTGTTAAAGCAATCCATTGGCACCAATTATGTATGAATTAATTTCTTACTATAGATATGATGCTCTGTCTCTCTCATGCTTTAAACTATGATGAATGAAACAAAGTTTTTATTGTTAAATTTGCAACTTAATTTGTCTTATATGAATGAGCCAAAAGCTAACATGTAGACATGCTTTCAAAATATTCACAATAGCCAGTGGGCAAAAGGGTTTTGTTTGATAATAGTTATACATTAAATAGTCACTGTGACTACATGTATGTTTCATGTGTTTACTTGAAATAAAATAATAGTACAAATTTGCTTTACAGAAATCACAAGCATTTTGAGATTTCAAGTATATTCCTTCCTAAACAGTTCCTGTCTGGTTAGTAGCCAGCATCACCTCAGAATATTGTTAGGGCACTTTCAGCTATCCCAATAACTTTTTTTGTTTTCAAGTTTTGTCATTTTGAGAGGTAGTAGGCGCTGAGTTGATAGTTCTTATGCAGCGATAAGTTTAGTTGTGAATGTTGTGAATACTTTTAATATTTGGCTTTGCAGCCAAATTTAGAAACTCGGAATATGCTGTTTTAGCATGTTGTTTTTACTACATGCATTTTTTTGACTTTTACTCTTCTGGCTGTCTGACTTGATGCTTCTGTAAGTTGATGTTAGAAATTCTTTCAGAAATATATTATCTTTTTTGATAAATGAATGTTTTTATTTTTTAGGTCAAAGTTCATCAGCTTCTGCTACGTCTCCATCAGGAAACTGGGTCTCGCTCAAGCAAAAAAGTTCATCATCGCAAAATGTGAGCTGCAAAAATGAAGAATTAGCGAAGGAGCAGGGGTCAGAGAAGGAGAATATGGAGAGTTCTCGTGGTGCCAGGGGTGGGGCTAAGTCTGTTGGGTTGGGGGATAATAGGTCACAGGTCAGTTGTAGTTATGTCTCATTATTTTTCATGGCCAGAAGCACACATACCATACTTTGAATGGTATGTGCACTTAAAGTCTTATTATTATTATTATTATTATTATTATTATTATTATTATTATTATTATTATTATTATTATTATTATTATTATTATTATTATTATTATTATTATTATTATTATTATTATTATTATTATCATTATTATCATTATTATTATTATTATTATTATTATTATTATTATTTTGAAAATGTTGGTTGTGTAGGTAGTTTACATCCCTTTCTCAACAGCTAAGGTTATATAGAAATGTCCACAGACATATGATAAACCTACAACCATATTTAGTCCTTTTTCACCCCCTCTCTACTTTTTTTTTTTTCTTCACCCATGCACCTCTCTCGATCCCAGCTTTATTGCTTTTAGTTCTCATGTTTCTCTCAATCTCCCCTTGTTTTCTTTCCTTCCTCTGGAATGATCTAACCTCTCAGGCACAATTTGACCCTTGCTGTCATGGTGCTGTTAAGCCCTCATCAAACAAACAATTGATAAACCATTAATAAAGCGCCGGTGAATGAAGACCCACAAGAGATTGAACCTTGGACCTCCAGCATGCCAAGCTGTTGCTATGATTGCTAGACCACAGAGTCTTTAAAGTTGAAAAGTTTAGTAGAGATGTCCATGGCCATTTGATAAGCTACATAAAGGAAACGATCTCTCAAACCAAACCACTGAGAACCCAACAAACCCTGACACAGACTGTTTCACAAATAAAAACATCATATGATAAAAAATGGTTCTTCTGGCCTGCTCCTCACCTGTGGAACAATTTCCTGCATCCATCTGTTCTATCAATGCTCCCAATGGCTTCAAACATTCTCCTAAGACACATTTAATTGTTTAACATTTTCACATCTAAATTTTTTGTTACATCACCATCATCTTGATTTCTGTACTTTTTTTAAAATTTATTTTTGTCTTTTGTTGCTAAATTTTCATTACAAAGTGCTTGCGAGCAGACTTGGTTTGAATTGAGCACTTAAGATAAGTGGTTTAAAAATAATATAAATTTGAGTAATTTGAACTAGTGTAAACTAATTGGACTTAAGACTTATAAATCAATACTTAAATCAATACTTATCTTTCACAGAAACCTACATGTACAGTACCACCTTTGTCCCATAATAGCCAAACATCATCTTCCAGTAAGACGACAAAGATCAGTTCTGTGTATCCCTCTGGTTTCACAGGGCTTGACAACCTTGGGAATACATGCTTCATGAATAGTGTGCTACAAGTCTTAGCAAACACACGGGAAATGAAGGACTTCATGCTAGGTGAATTTGATTTCATTACCATTAAAGCTGTCACGATATGTCGATTATCACGATATTGTGAGTTTTCCAGGATATCAAAAATACCCTGACCAACATATTGTGATGTGCCATTTTCACAAGTAAACTGCATGTTAAGACAACTATGTTTCAGAAATATTTCAAATGAATGAGATTTTAACAGAATATTTGCAGCATATCTGATTCTTTTAGCCTTCCTTTCATTAGTTTTTTGGTTTTATGAATAAATGAGATCTGTATGCTGAAAATTTAAGCAGTTTTTTAAAATTAATCATCATTACATAGATTTAGCAATATGGTGATATATTACGATATTTTTGTCCATGATAATCGATATCTCATTTACCCATACATTGACAACCATAATTCCTGTAGGATTTATTCCATGCAGAGAAAGCTATGAATCATTGCATTGCATTGTAATAAAAACTTAAAGGATCTCTCGGTCGAAAAGTGAGGACGTCATTTTAAAGTATTCATGAGAAATGATTATGATTAATTTGAACATTTGTATCAAAAGGTTTTCGGAACTATCACGTGCACAAAAAGTGTGTGTAAGTATTATTGAGACTCAAGAAAAATACGCCCTCACTTTTTGGTCACCGGCTCCTCTAAAACAGTATAAAGAAACGTTCCATAGTGATGGAAAGATGATCATTAAGAATTTGTGTTCCTTGGACCCTCCAACCAGACTCCCCTGATTTTCTAAAAATCTGGTAATCTACGCCTTCCAACCCGAGAGCAACTTCACAGTTCCCTTGCTAACAATCAGTTATTGTTACACTACACAACACAGGTGTAATCCACACTTTCTAGCCTGAGAGCTTCTCCACGGTTCACTTGCCAGCAACAAGCTACTATTACACTGTACACAATAGGTCATTTATCTGGAGCTAAAGCCACATGCCGGCTTTGGATTGAAGTGGAATCAGATAAGTCCTTGGCTGACTAAAAATAGTTATGCATTATATGCCTGGAGGAATTTATGCAATGCCCATGAATGATTGATGGACCATTCCTCCTAAAGAGAGTTAATTCATAATGGTGCACAAAATGTACCTCTCTTGTCCAACAATTTGTGACATATTGAACATTTTTGTGACAAAATGAACATAAACAGATGTATTGAAATTTGCCTGACAATTTGTGACATGTTTTACCCCTTCACTTACTCACACTCACTGGTAATTTGATGCTGCATTTTAGTAGTGGATTCCATTTTTCATGAAACAGACATAACCAAATGATCCTTTCTATGAGTATCATTGGTCAACTGGTCATGATGTGTGAATCTATGCCAATCAAATGTGACAAAGGCAAAACTGATGTGACATTTTCAAATGGTCCCAAAAATTATGCAATATTTGAGACATTTGTGTCACAAATTTTAGATTTTGTGACATGACATTTTCTGACAAGCCATCAATCATATCACTCCATTATCTCAATTTTAGTATCATTTCAACGCTTTTAGATGAAAATCTACAAAATGAAATCAACCGTGACAATCCTCTTGGTACTGGTGGCCATCTTGTTTTGTCCTTTGCGATTCTACTGAGAATGCTGTGGTCGGGAAAGTGTAAGTCCTGTGCTCCATCGAAATTCAAGGTAAGTGTAGTTGCAAAGAATGAGCAACACTTTGATTTTTTGTTTGTTTTTTGGTTTGATTATTATATAGAAAGAGCAAAGAAGAATGTTCTTTAAGCTTATTAAGAATTTTAAGTTATGGTTGATCAAAGCTCAGGCATGTGAGACCTCCATTTCTTAATGGAATTCCGCTATTTTGAAAGTCATCCATTTATCGCATCATCGATCCATTTTTAATGCTCCAATGAATATATAGCAAAGTTTTTTCTCCTTATCTTTCCTGTTTATTTTTGCAAACGTACCGCACGTACATAAAATCCGAGTACAGATAAGTGTATCCAATCAAATTTGAGTTAGGCAGTTGCCACAAAAGGTTTTGACAAAATGACATCATTTCCGAGGATATCGTCAATGTCAAGACACAATTAGACATGCATATACACTGAGCTTATTTTACACAGTGTAGGGATTTGTATTGTGTACTTGCAATTTTTTGTTGAGGAAATTATTTTATTGCAAATCTCAGGAAGTGTTACAAACAGAGAAAGTTGTCAAAAATTAATGGAGATTGGAAAATTGATGGTGTGATTTGGACATGAAAGTCAATCAATACCTTTCCCATACTAGTTGCGAGATTTTATTGACTTAGCATCATTTTGGGGCTACTTTGGCACACTTCTGAAAGGTGCGATAACAAATTTTCCATTATTTTTTCAATTTTCTCACTCACATGCCTGAAAGCTGCAATATTTTATTATAAATGCAAACTGTCACTTTAATTAGCTTGGTGAATGCAGTTCATAGATCTTTATGTTCTTGATTTGGAACTATTACTTACTAGCTTTTCCAGCTGTATGTTGACTCTGGATGAAAAATATCTTTGTCAAATTCAGCTGTTGATTTGAGCCATTATTAGTACCTAAAGTCAACATGAGCTTAATTTGTTCAAAATATGATCTTTAACCATTAATACAGCAAGTAATTCCATCAAAACTGGTTAAACATTGACCAATTTACAGCATTTTTAATTTTTAGCTGTTATTGCGCAATAATCTGTAACATCAATGGGGGAAGGATCTTTCGTTACCTTTTTTAAAACCATTGTTTTTTATTCCTGTGTTAGTTTTGTTTTAAATATAGCTTTGGACTTGGAGCAAATGTTTTTAGAACTTGGTCATACCCTAAAGCATGTATCTAGAACAGACGTTCTAAAATTCACAAGTAGCTAAATTTGAAGAACAGAATTGAAAGAATTACATACAGATTTTGAGATGTGTTCCACTTACTATGTCACACATTCTGCACAAATTAACAAATCTTGAAACTTTGTTCAGTCATACATGTAACTTGAAAACTAAATAAGCTTTTCACCAATTATCAAAACTATTCCACTCAGATTTTCATGAGATGTCCATAGTCCTTTAAATCATTGCATCATCTACGTAGCCTGCTATATAAGCAGATCAGGTAGGCTATTCCAGAATTAGCATGACATCATAAAAGCGTGGAAATAAAAAATCAACAACCAGTTTGTCGGTGAAGACAAACTCTGTTGCAGCTAGTGTAAAATTTGTCACCTTTAGAGGCCTAAATCTCTAGCTTCGCTTTGGTATTTGTGCAGGATATTGTTGTGAATTAGGTGGAGATACTGTAGAAAAGATATTTTTGAATTGAAAACACAAATGTATAATGCTTTTGGAGGCTAAAAGTTTGGGGTTCTCTTGTAAATAAATTGTTGCACTGTTTTCACCTACAAAGTGTCCCAGATGTTCTAAATGCCTGCCCGGATGACCTAATTATTACTCAAATAAGTATAAATGTCATATGTAAATCCAGCCTCGTGTTTCTCCAGGATCTATTAAGCTCCTTGTGTAAATTGACTGACCTTCTTAACCTTCAGCATGGCTTAACATATGCACAATTTATAACATGTTTGGTTCAAGGATTAAGGAGTAATTAACCTGTCTGACTTAGATGATTGACAGCTTTTTTAACCAATCACTGCATGAATTTGCATAGTAACAAATCTGCGTAACTAAGTGGGGCAAACATCCTACGCGGTACTGGTACAGTACAACTAGCTACCGGTGCACGCTTATGTAGTCAATACAATTTACTGTACAAAACTAATTTCTGCACACACAGACTGAGTGACGGCAAAATGGTGAACAAAAATTGCGTTTATGAGCCCGCTGCGAGCTTTGTAAATCTGATTGCTCTTACCAGAAGACTTAGCAGACTGAATTTTGTTTATCCCTTTTGCTAAACTCTAAAGATCCAGAGAAGTGCCATAAATGGACCAAAGCTTGCGAACATCTAAATGTCAATGCATTGGTAATGCACAATTGCGGATTGGAGGATTGTTTGCCCCACCTAGTTACCGCATTGCTATAATGGATGTGGCCTATTTGGTAACTCAAAAAACGTTACTTGACTCGAAAGTAAGGATGTATCAATGTATGATCCCTAATTTAAACACCTCTCTTGCCTGCCACAGTACTGAGTGAATATCATCAATGCTACAAAATCCATACCCACTCCACACCAAAAATATGTACTTGCTTTCTTACAGATATTTTGTCTCACCTGAAAGCAGAAGGAGACATGCTTATTTCACACTGACCCCCTCCCCTCCCAACTCCTCTCCCCCACCACCAAAGGGATGAGCCTTTTCAGTGAATTCACTTAATTTCAGTGATTTTATTTTCTCTTCCATGATTAATTTATTTGCCATTTCCATGATTTTCTCTAAAACTCACGTTTTTAAAGAAGGGAAACCAGTAGTACAAAGACTAGTTTGGCCTTGTGTCCTTTGTGTAACCATGATCAAAGTCAGTATTTTTAAGCCCATGTTTCATGTTAAGTGAGTTTTTTTGTTAGCCAGGCCCATCCCTGGACATGATCATCAGTCTGTCAGAATCTTAGTAATCGGTTCTACTATTTTTGAAAATTTTGTTTCAAAATGGACCAGAAATCACGAAAATTGCATAATTTGTCCAAAATGAAAAATTGTACAATAGTTATGAGTTTTAATTAGATTTGGATTTGATTTGTCAGACTGAGGAGAGCTGTCATTGTGTAAATATATGTTGTTTTGTTTTTTGTGTCAGTTACTGAAAGTCGTCAGAGCAGTACTTGTGAGAGCACACAATAACATTAAAGCTGATTCAATCCTCTGTGTAATTAGGATTTATCACGATATATCGATTATTGCAATATCATGATATTGTTTTTTCCACGATATCAAAAACATCTTGATATGCTGTTTTCACATGTAAACTGCATATTAAATCAAAAACTTGTGAAACAGAATTGCAGAAATATTTCAAATGAAAGTGATTTTAGCAGAATATATGATAGAATGTTTAACAGAACATATTCTTTTATGCTTGTCTATAGATCTTAGATTTGATGGAATAATTGAGATTTGAATGCTGAAAGCCCAAACACTTATCCAAAATATAGCTATTGCGATGTGGTAATATATCGCAACGTTTTTGCCCATGATAATCGATACTTTATTATCCCATGTTGGTATAGCCCTAGAAATTACTTTGTCTTTTCTCAGAAAATAGCTACTCATATATCACATCCAAACTGCTTAAATTTTTCTTGAAAAAATAATCTCTGAAAATTGTAAAAGTTGTAATTTGTTTCTGAGTTTGTTGTGGATTACTGCTATTTTTATGTTCAAGATATATGCAATGTATGAATGGATCGTGGATGTACAGATAATTGTATAACTCACAGTTTGCCATGTGTAGAACATGCTTTGTATGTATACTTTGTTATGGATGTAAATGTGATATGGTAGCAGATGCAATTACTGCTTCTGAGACAATTGTAGTTCAAATTCAGTTGCTTGGAAGACCTGATATTCTCTTTCTCTCTCTCCATCAGACTATCATATCAAGCAAGGCGAGTCAGTTTATGGGATTTGCTCAGCATGATGCTCAGGAATTTATGGCATTCCTTCTGGATGGCTTACATGAGGTAAGAGTATTGACATTTTCAAACCGATTGTAGCCGAATGTGATTACTCCAAATAATCAACCAATCAAAGGCTGGGGGAATTTTCTCTTAATTACCCAACCACCGCTTATGCATATTACCTCCATGTAAAACATACGTGTGACGAGCGTTTGAGAGTATTTTTTCATACACTTGGTCCCATACCATGTGTGTTTTTTGACGATCATAAAAATTTGGTTTAAGCAACCAAAATGTACCTGAAAATATTCTTATTAACGTAACATGTGTTAAACATGAAATTTTAGCCGAAGAATAAAAAAGCATTTTTGATGTGGTCAATTCATAAAATGGTCAAAGAAATTGCAGTTTAAAATGAATAAATATTGTCAGATTTGCATTTAACCTAGATAGGTAGTAGATTTATAACATACCAATGATTTTCATTTGACCTAGATTGGTGGTGTATGTATCTGTAACATACCAATGATTTGCATTGAACCTAGATTGGTGGTAGATGTATCTGTAACATACCAATGATTTGCATTGAACCTAGATTGGTGGTAGATGTATCTGTAACATACCAATGATTTGCATTGAACCTAGATTGGAGGTAGATGTATCTGTAACATACCAATGATTTGCATTGAACCTAGATTGGTGGTAGATGTATTTGTAACATACCAATAATTTGCATTGAACCTAGATTGTGGGTAGATGTATCTGTAACATACCAATGATTTGCATTGAACCTAGATTGGTGGTAGATGTATCTGTAACACACCAATAATTTGCATTGAACCTAGATTGAAGGTAGATGTATCTGTAACATACCAATGATTTGCATTGAACATATATTGGTGGTAGATGTATCTGTAACATCTCAATAATTTGCATTGAACCTAGATTGGTGGTAGATGTATCTGTAACATATCAATGATTTGCATCGAACCTAAATTAGTGGTAGATGTATCTGTAATGCTAGATTGGTGGTAGGTGTATCCGTAACACTAGATTGGTGGTAGGTGTATCTGTAACACTAGATTGGTGGTAGATGTATCTGTAACATACCAATGATGTGCATTGAACCTATATTTATATTGGTGGTAGATGTATCTGTAACACCAGATTGGTGGTAGGTGTATCTGTAACACTAGATTGGTGGTAGATGTATCTGTAACATACTAATGATGTGCATTGAACCTAGATTGGTGGTAGATGTATCTGTAACATACCAATGATTTGCATCGAACCTAAATTAGTGGTAGATGTATCTGTAATGCTAGATTGGTGGTAGGTGTATCCGTAACACTAGATTGGTGGTAGGTGTATCTGTAACACTAGATTGGTGGTAGATGTATCTGTAACATACCAATGATGTGCATTGAACCTATATTTATATTGGTGGTAGATGTATCTGTAACACCAGATTGGTGGTAGGTGTATCTGTAACACTAGATTGGTGGTAGATGTATCTGTAACATACTAATGATGTGCATTGAACCTAGATTGGTGGTAGATGTATCTGTAACACTAGATTGGTGGTAGGTGTATCTGTAACACTAGATTGGTGGTAGATGTATCTGTAACATACCAATGATGTGCATTGAACCTATATTGGTGGTAGATGTATCTGTAACACCAGATTGGTGGTAGGTGTATCTGTAACACTAGATTGGTGGTAGATGTATCTGTAACATACTAATGATGTGCATTGAACCTATATTGGTGGTAGATGTATCTGTAACACTAGATTGGTGGTAGGTGTATCTGTAACACTAGATTGGTGGTAGATGTATCTGTAACATACCAATGATGTGCATTGAACCTATATTGGTGGTAGATGTATCTGTAACACCAGATTGGTGGTAGGTGTATCTGTAACACTAGATTGGTGGTAGATGTATCTGTAACATACTAATGATGTGCATTGAACCTATATTGGTGGTAGATGTATCTGTAACACTAGATTGGTGGTAGGTGTATCTGTAACACTAGATTGGTGGTAGATGTATCTGTAACATACCAATGATGTGCATTGAACCTATATTGGTGGTAGATGTATCTGTAACACCAGATTGGTGGTAGGTGTATCTGTAACACTAGATTGGTGGTAGATGTATCTGTAACATACTAATGATGTGCATTGAACCTATATTGGTGGTAGATGTATCTGTAACACTAGATTGGTGGTAGGTGTATCTGTAACACTAGATTGGTGGTAGATGTATCTGTAACATACCAATGATGTGCATTGAACCTATATTGGTGGTAGATGTATCTGTAACACCAGATTGGTGGTAGGTGTATCTGTAACACTAGATTGGTGGTAGATGTATCTGTAACATACCAATGATTTGCATTGAACCTAGATTGGTGGTAGATGTATCTGTAACATACTAATGATGTGCATTGAACCTAGATTGGTGGTAGATGTATCTGTAACATACCAATGATTTGCATCTAACCTAAATTAGTGGTAGATGTATCTGTAACACTAGATTGGTGGTAGGTGTATCTGTAACACTAGATTGGTGTAGGTGTATCTGTAACACTAGATTGGTGGTAGATGTATCTGTAACATACCAATGATGTGCATTTAACCTAGATTGGTGGTAGATGTATCTGTTACATACTGTACAATGATTTGCATTGAACCTAGATTAGTGGTAGATGTATTTGTAACACACCAATGTTTTCTTTTGATAAAAGCTGTTTTTGTTCTCAGTACTCCATACTATCCTTGTTTACTTAACTGACAAACCTCAACAGCTAATGAGACCGTTTTTACAATGAAATTGCTTTAACACACAAAATGTCAAAATAGATTTAAGTAGGTAAAGAAATGTGCGCAGACTCATTAAAGTGTAACTTTTGAAGAGGCATCTGGAAAAGGATTGATGGCAAAAAGGGAAGGTTGTCTCAGTCTTGCTGAAAGAGAACTAGAAGTCAATGTATATATTTTTTCTTTGCAGGATTTGAATAGAATCAGGATTAAACCATACACTGAGACAGTTGATTCTGACGGAAGACCTGATGAGGTATGCATATTTTGTTTAAAAAATGTGTAAATTATATTCAGAGCCTTTTTAGTCACGACTGTGGCTTAGAGTAAATCACAAGTCATTCTCATAGATGTAGCATTGAACCTCTCTGTAAACTTGTCTCCGTCCACTATACTTGGGCTTGTTTTTGTTATGTAACTAGAAAAGACACAAATACAAATTACTTCTGGTTTTTTTTTTATTGTTGTTGTGGTATACTCACATAATTTTTTTTAAGACTTTCTATAGTCCCAGAAAGTTAAAAATTTTGTCCACCAATGTATGATGGTGACTTCAGTTTTTATTCATGTTTATCATTTGATAGAAACAGGAAGGTAATGGATCAGTTTAAATACTCTCGGAAAGTTTTGAAGTTCAACACAGTAACAATTTTGTCCTAATCCTTATATATTAATTATGTTCCTCATCGATAGATTAAATTTACAGACTTGTTATCTTTGAGTTTTATCCTAAGCAGGACAGTTTGAAAAGATCTGAAAATGTTGTATTTCAGTTGTCAAGCAAGTCCATCTCATATGAAAGAGGAGTTTGAAAAGAACAAAATGGTGAAAAAAAACATTCAAAAAATCTTATTGCAGTTTCAAGTTGTGTAGAAACATCTGAATTCAGACATTGCATCCTCACCTAACTCAAAAGTCTTTGTGTATTTTATTGCACTTTTGCCCAAGAATTCATGACTTTGAATCATTTGATATCATATGCAGTAAAGTACTGTGATTGACACCTGAGGAATATTTTAAAAAGTTGTTTCAATTATCAAAAAAGTTTTTACAAAATTTCAATATAAATACATTGTCGGTGTTAAGAAAGTTAGACTGTAATATTACTCCTGACTCTACACACCAGTCATTTTTATACAACTTAGTATTAAAAGATTAGTTCAGAAGTCAAGCATGTCCATCTTATATGAAAGAGAACTTTGATAAGAACAAAATAGTGAAGAAACCATTGCAAAATTTTATTCCGTCAAGGAGATATTCAAGTTTAAAGCTCTGGATTATCTGAGACTGGTGTAGTAAGTCTACTATGAATCCTCACATTCTTTACAAATGTTAATTTATTTTAAAGAACATTTATTTAACTTTTTTACTATTTGAATTATTTTTCTTGAAATTTCTTCAGGTGGTAAATTATAAATAACCTAACAAGATTCAATTTTACTACTTTCCTGACATATTCAATGGTTTTCAAGTCACAAAACCGCAGGAAGAAATATGATAGAATACATAAAGTTTTTGAGGAATCTGAGGTTGTGATGTCATAACTACAGTAGTCTGATTGAAGTCGTTTCTACACAAACGATACCAACTTGAATATCTCCTTAACTTATTAAGGCACATGGACAGGATGCAACAACATGAGCGTAAATGTTTTAAAGTATACTATAAAGCAAGCAAACAGCAAAAGGTCCCATAAAAATTGGTTGAAAATTGGTCGTTTGATAGCATTTAAAAAATAAGATACCTAATTAGCATAAAGTGAGCATTTGTTTTTGACCTCAGAAACATTGTTCATGTTAACTTATTGTTCATCAGACCTACCACAAAACATTTTGAATGGGAGGGAGAAGTTAACTACAGTGAACTGGAAAATTAATAGTGTTAACCTTGACCCAGATGGCAATAGAATGCTTTTTTGAGAACCTTTGGTGTTTGAAATTTGGGTACAAAATATAAAGAATTACATTAAGAGTGTTTATCTTTATTCCTGTTCATACGTAATCACTTTCAAGATGAAACATTTAACATACTTTTAATTTGTCATAACCAAAAAAATATAAGTGCTGTTGTGACCATTTCTGCTCAGAATTTAATGCTCTTTTAGGGGTAAAAAATCTCTTAACTGTCCATATACCTTTAAAATACAATATCTACTCAGTATAGTCCGTGGCGGCACTATGAGAGCATTTCCCCCCTCTCCCTCACAAGATCACTTCCCCCCCAACTTGCCTCCCAGAAATGTTTGTAAAGTTACGTATTTTATCCGTTTCGTAGGCTCCCCCTCTCCCCCTCCCCTTCTTCCTATGAGACAAATTTGCCCCATGACCAAAATCTTGGCACCACCACTAAATATAGAAGCAATCTTCACAAAGTATTTGCCAAGTACTATCTTACACCTATTGTTACTCATACGATGAAGAATTGTTTTCTCACATTTGGTGGATACTATTGCTATTTTTGTAGGTTGTAGCTGATGAAGTGGGAACACACAAAAAGAAAAACAACTTATTTATTGTCACTCATGTATAAATAAACTGTTTTCTCATTTGGTGGATACTATTTGCTATTTTTGTAGGTTATAGCTGATGAAGCATGGGAAACACACAAGAGAAGAAAAGACTCATTTATTGTCACTCATATACAGATAAACTGTTTTCTCACATTTGGTGGATACTATTTGCTATTTGTGTAGGTTATAGCTGATGAAGCATGGGAAACACAAAAGAAGAAACGACTCATTTATTGTCACTCATGTATAAATAAACTGTTTTCTCACATTTGGTGGATACTATTTGCTATTTTTGTAGGTTATAGCTGATGAAGCATGGGAAACACACAAAAGAAGAAACGACTTATTTATTGTCACTCATATATAGATAAACTGTTTTCTCACATTTGGTGGATACTATTTGCTATTTTTGTAGCTTATAGCTGATGAAGCATGGGAAACACACAAAAGAAAAAACAACTTTTTGTCACTCATGTATAAATAAACTGTTTTCTCACATTTGGTGGATACTATTTGCTATTTTTGTAGGTTATAGCTGATGAAGGATGGGAAACACACAAAAGAAGAAACGACTCATTTATTGTCACTCATGTATAAATAAACTGTTTTCTCACATTTGGTGGATACTATTTGCTATTTTTGTAGGTTATAGCTGATGAAGCATGGGAAACACACAAAAGAAGAAACGACTCATTTATTGTCACTCATATATAGATAAACTGTTTTCTCACATTTGGTGGATACTATTGCTGTTTTTGTAGGTTATAGCTGATGAAGCATGGGAAACACACAAAAGAAAAAACAACTTATTTATTGTTACTTCATGTATAAATAAACTGTTTTCTCACATTTGGTGGATACTATTTGCTATTTTTGTAGGTTATAGCTGGTGAAGCATGGGAAACACACAAAAGAAGAAACGACTCATTTATTGTCACTCATATATAGATAAACTGTTTTCTCATTTGGTGGATACTATTTGCTGTTTTTGTAGGTTATAGCTGATGAAGCATGGGAAACACACAAAAGAACAAACGACTCATTTATTGTCACTCATATATAAATAAACTGTTTTCTCACATTTGGTGGATACTATTTGCTATTTTTGTAGGTTATAGCTGGTGAAGCATGGGAAACACACAAAAGAAGAAACGACTCATTTATTGTCACTCATATATAAATAAACTGTTTTCTCACATTTGGTGGATACTATTTGCTATTTTTGTAGGTTATAGCTGATGAAGCATGGGAAACACACAAAAGAAGAAACGACTCATTTATTGTCACTCATATATAGATAAACTGTTTTCTCACATTTGGTGGATACTATTTGCTGTTTTTGTAGGTTATAGCTGATGAAGCATGGGAAACACACAAAAGAACAAACGACTCATTTATTGTCACTCATATATAAATAAACTGTTTTCTCACATTTGGTGGATACTATTTGCTATTTTTGTAGGTTATAGCTGATGAAGCATGGGAAACACACAAAAGAACAAACGACTCATTTATTGTCACTCATATATAAATAAACTGTTTTCTCACATTTGGTGGATACTATTTGCTATTTTTGTAGGTTATAGCTGATGAAGCGTGGGAAACACACAAAAGAAGAAACGACTCATTTATTGTGGATCTTTTCCAAGGACAGTATAAATCTAAGCTTGTATGTCCAGTGTGCAACAAGGTTTGTTCCTATAGTTTTAAAGAAGAACACAAATTTATTTTCAGAGGCAGGGATCAATTTTCATGCTGATATATTTAAAATAAGTTTTCCTGATTGTTAATGATATGTTAATAATTTGCTTTTAGTAACAAAAGGGTACCCAAATACCCAATATTTCATGTTTGTGGGAAGGATTGCAAGATTTTCCATCCCTGGATTTTACTTCAGTGTTTTATAATCATTCTGAATTTTGCATATGATATAAGTTACACAGCTGCATGGTTTGATATAGATTGAATCAAATAAAATTCTTTAAAACATTCTCTAAAATCCTTTTATTTCAGGTTTCCATCACCTTTGACCCTTTTATGCAACTTTCAGTTCCGCTTCCTCGCAAAAAGCGAATCCTCATGGTCTACTTTCTGTCTAAAGAGAGCTACAAGAAACCAGTGAAGCTCAAGATTGGTCTCACCACAGACGCAGGTACGGAGGACATGAAAGCAGCAGTGGCGTCGAGAATGGGCGTGGAGGCTGAAAACCTGAGAATGTTCGAAGTGTTCAAAGGACGTATACATAAATGGTTTGAATTGGACACACCCTTGTCTGATATTGCAACCAATGACATCATCTTTGTGTAAGTTTGCCTGAAGGCATATGAAGCATTAAAATCGAAGCAGATCAGTTTCTGAAGTTTGAAAATAGCACTTTTAGTTTTGAGTTATGGCTGATCCAAGTTTGTTCAGTATGTAATTCATGCTGTTTGTTCAGTATGTAATTCATGCTGTTTGTTCAGTATGTAATTCATGCTGTTTGTTCAGTATGTAATTCATGCTGTTTGTTCAGTATGTAATTCATGCTGTTTAGTATGTAATTCATGCTGTTTGTTCAGTATGTAATTCATGCTGTTTGTTCAGTATGTAATTCATGCTGTTTGTTCAGTATGTAATTCATGCTGTTTGTTCAGTATGTATTTTATGCTGTTTGTTCGGTATGTAATTCATGCTGTTTGTTCAGTATGTAATTCATGCTGTTTGTTCAGTATGTAATTCATGCTGTTTGTTCAGTATGTAATTCATGCTGTTTGTTCAGTATGTAATTCATGCTGTTTGTTCAGTATGTAATTCATGCTGTTTGTTCAGTATGTAATTCATGCTGTTTAGTATGTAATTCATGCTGTTTGTTCAATATGTAATTCATGCTGTTTGTTCAGTATGTAATTCATGCTGTTTGTTCAGTATGTAATTCATGCTGTTTGTTCAGTTCTGTTTGTTAGTATGTAATTCATGCTGTTTGTTCAGTATGTAATGTAATGTAATTTATGATGTTTGTTCAGTATGTAATTCATGCTGTTTGTTCAGTATGTAATTCATGCTGTTTGTTCAGTATGTAATTCATGCTGTTTGGTCAGTATGTAATTCATGCTGTTTAGTATGTAATACATGCTGTTTTTTCAGTATGTAATTCATGCTGTTTGTTTAGTATGTAATTCATGCTGTTTGTTCAGTATGTAATTCGTGCTGTTTGTTCAGTATGTAATTCATGCTGCTTTGTGTTTTTCAGTATGTAATTCATGCTGTTTGTTTAGTATGTAATTCATGCTGTTTGTTCAGTATGTAATTCATGCTGTTTGTTCAGTATGTAATACATGCTGTTTGTTCAGTATGTAATTCATGCTGTTTGTTCAGTATGTAATTCATGCTGTTTGTTCAGTATGTAATTCATGCTCTTTGTTCAGTATGTAATTCATGCTGTTTGTTCAGTATGTAATTCATGCTGTTTGTTCAGTATGTAATTCATGCTTAATTTGTGATGTATGACCTGGCAGACAGCTCAAGGCTTTTATGTAAGTCTTTAAATTTCTTCCTAAATCTTTGTCGATGTTTGTAAAGTCTTTTCCTGCTAGAATATTATTGAAGAAAGACTCAAAAACTTTTGGTCAGAATTTGCAGCACCACTTCAAAGAATTATGATGGCTATTTACAAAACAAAGGATTTACAAAAGAAAATACCAAGACAGCCTATATACAATACATAACAAAATTTGTGTTGAATATGCACATTGATGCCTGAGATTTATAAATATTGTTAAATGGTCAGTGTTTAACTGATTTTGATGGATTTTTGTTACTATGATTGATTTCAATAAATTTTAATTTAATTTAGATGACATTGCCGCTACACATCCCTTTGCCTTTAATGATGTCTAATTACAGAAAGCTTTTAAATTCTAGGAGTAGCAGTTGAATTTTTTTGAGTGGTTATAGTAGTTTTCAAGATTTGACTGGTCAAAGTTTGAAGGTTTTATGTGCAAAATTTGTTGTGTTGCAGGAATTAGGACAGCCAATAAGGGTGTTTCAGCTGACGTCACGAGGTCACGTGGCTTTGTTTACGTCGCCATTTTGTCTGGCTAAACCACTGTCGTCTGCTGTACACTTAATTAGACTTACATATGTTTGCATGTTGTTATATAAGATTATTTTTGTAAGATAATTATGCCAGAATCTTGCTGCTCCGTTGGTTGCACTAATATGTGTGCCGGGGAATAGAAGGACATTTTCTCGGTTTCCATCTGATCCTGATCGCATTCGAAGTGGGTTCTGCTGTACGACGCAACAGCTTTCAATCTACGGTAGGCCTTACACACTTTGATTTGCAGCGAGCACTTCATATCAGGAGTGTAGGCTTTGTCTAAAATGAACAATCAGATGGCATTAACGTTGAAGTTAACTCTTCATATACCAGGTGAAAATATAACTTACTTTAAAAAAATATAAGAAAAATAGGAAGCGAGCAAAAACTGCAATCAAGTAAAATTGACTAAACTGGTACTGGTAGGTTAGCATGTAGTATGTTTGTTGTAGTGTGATGTGACTGAGCTGTGTGAAGACTCGTGAATCGCAACGATGCCACTGCCCTTCAAAATGGACTCCAGTTGAGTTTAGAGTCCCGTGATGAAATCCCTCTATATGTACAAGCTGTCTGCAGTATTTTTTTCCTTTTCGAAATTTTAATTAATCAGCATAAGTTTATTAAACTTGCTCTCTTTCTTCATACAGTTGTGAAATATTATCAAGCAAGTTGGCAGGTGAAGACGTGTTGGAGTTTGTGGTCTATCAGGTGAGTGTTCGTTACTGATACTGAAGGACAGATTTTTTGTTGGAAAGAATGAACCACTGTTTGCATGCAACTTACTTAACCCTTCGACTACCAGAATATTTGAGATTACAAGTGTCATTTTAGGGAACTTTTGGAAAGGGGTCTTTTTTACAAATCATTTCCATTTTTAACTGTAACAAGTTTATGTTATATGAAAGCTAAGACTTTTGGACTTTATGTTGGTTTGCATAATAGTTTGATCAAATATGCAAATTCATGCAAATGAAGTCATTAATTCAGATTATTAGATGTCCTAAAACTGCTATCTTTGTGATATTCTGCTCTCTTGTGGCTAATTAAAAAAACGTTATTGATAGAATTTATGAATTGCTGAAAGGACCTTTCATTTGATACTATTGATATTTTTGGAACAAACACAAAATTCATACATCAATTTTGATTTTTTTGGCCTAAAAATTAAACTCTGATTCTGCCAATGATCTGTCTGAGATGATTTGGCACTATATACTTTCCCATAAACATGCATTGTTTCTTTCTATGATGCACAAAACTAATATAATATAAAAAGGAAATGTTTGCACCATTATTTCAATTAAAATGTTATGCAAATTAGCCAATTTACTTCATTTATTATGCACAGACTTGAAATTTTCAGTGTATGACCCAATTGCAGCCATTGGAAACCTACTTCTGTTAATTCCATCAGGAATTCTTGGTGAAAAGGTACTTAAAAATGGTTCAGAGCATCAGTAATCATGTTGACGATGCCAAACTTGGTATCTGTCACTGAGAGTTGGCACCGCATATGAAATATGTCAATAAATTTGACCAAACATGAAAGGAAGTACAGGCGGGAAGGGCTGTATGGGTGGGTTTTATGGGTTTTTTTATATTGGGAGGGGGGACCAGGGATAATGCCGGCCCCCAAAAAATATGGCCCCTTTCAGGATCCAAATTGCTTCAAAATAAAGGATTTCCCCCTAAATGGGACTGTTTGGCCCCCACCATTGGTGTCTTTACCCTAACATGGGTCTCTTTTCACCAACATGGGTCTCTGTCCCTCAACATGGGACCTCTTCTTAATCTTACACCACTGTACCACAACCTGACAACATGGAATAGGGATTTCGTGTAATAGGTATATGGGCTATACTGTATACTGTGGCGGTACGAATTAGGGATAGGTCTTTATAGTTTCATTCAAGAAAAGGTCAATTCATGATTATTACGTCGGATTTTAGTGACCCATTTACTTGTTTGTAATTCCTACAAGCAAATAATGCCAGATCAATTATAAGGTTTCATTTGTCAAGATATGCCCATTAGGCTATGCATATTACTTTACTGTAGGCTATTATGAAATTTGAAAAATGCACTCACCATTTCAAAAAGCACGCTATCAATTTTAGCAGGTTTTGATATACCCTGGGCCTCTTCTGGGTTGGATCTAGGTAGTAAAAGACCTCCATCAGTCTTCTCTCTTCCCACTCTCAGTTTCACGTTGAAACGAGTCGTAAGGCACTTTCTGCATATCACAAGAACTCCATTTTTCGCGAATGGTTGGAAATATGAGTCATGATGCAATAATAATGTTTTTTCGCTCAGAGAGGGGGTATGTCTTTTATTGTGTATCCATGTGAAATACAAATTTATTCGCTATGTACTGTTTTTGAAATGTTTCATTATGATATAGGGGTGGATCATACAATTTTTTTATAAAAAAGATCAAAATCACCAAGAATTACACAAATTGACATATTTTACAAATGATTTAAAAATTATGACTAGGTATGAGCAAACTTTGATTAGATTTGGACATATTCAATTGTCTACGTTTTATATATGATTGAAAAAAATGTATACATTTATTTACCTATCAATTATTGTCAAATTATCAAAAATATACATTTTGAAGGAAATTTGAAACAAATAGTGAAATTTCTGAATGTTTTACACAAAATTTAATGAAAATAATTGGTATAAAAGAAAATATATTCATATTATGAACGATCCTTTCTGAGATCGTTGCAATTCACACCCCTATAGCATTTTGGTATGGTTCCGATTCTATTTTTATAAAAAGGTATTTTGAAAACTACCTTTTATCGCCGCGTAATAGAGTAAAAAATCAAATTATCTCCTTCCTTCATCATGCTTCTCTCTACAATTTTATCTAGTGCTGCTCTCCCACCCCCTTCTCTCTACTTTGTTTTTTTCACCCATGCACCTCCTCTCTCGACCCCAGCTTTCTGGCTTATAGTTCCCGTGTTTCTCTCAATCTCCCCCTGTTTTCTTTCCTTCCTACCTCTGGAATGATCTAACCTCTCAGGCACAAATTGATCCTCGCTGATGTGGTGCCGTTAAGCCCTCATCAAACAAACAAAGGAACAGTGTTTGTTGTTAATGCAAAGGATTCTGTAGGTGTTGTCTCCTTTTAAGGCAATCAAAGAAACACGCAAGGATGTGATTGTCACAGCTGTTCCTTGTTTTTACCAGAGCTGCTAAATATCTTAAGTCTTCTGTTTGGTATTTGTATGTTGTGATGGTCTGTATAAAGGAAATGTTACTAGGGCATGTATTTTAGAAGCAGCTTTGGTGCATCTGTCTGTCTGTGCATGTACATGTATGCATTCCGGTATTTAAAGCTTGCAGCTTACAGTAAGTGAAAATAAGGTTTATTTTATTATTAGGCAAATTTTTTAGGAAATTCTAAATTCTTGTAACTTAGTTTAAAAGTGATTGCGCACTAAGAAACTTGGCTGATACATTTTTGGGATGAGCTGGGCTCACTGGTCTGATGCCAACGTATTTCTATTATTGAAAATAGTGTAATTGTTGAATTTTAGTCAACTCTTTATATCAGACTATTGTAAGAAGGAATGCAGTCCAAATTAAGTTCAATTGGTTATTTTTATATGGTTCGTGGCATAAGTTGCAAGTTTTAAAGTACTGCACAATCTGACAATTAACATTCTGGAACACTACTTGATTTGTATCAGTCGCTTGGCAACCACAAGGAATTTTCATTACAATTTTGAGGTGTATAGCGTTAACACTGAGATGCTGGAATAAGCATACCTAAAGTCTCCAGTCTACCATTCATCATCTTCAAAGCAAAAGACTTTAATCTCCGCATGCAGTATACTTTTCAACAATAGGGACTTTAATATTGTCTGATCGAGCAAATAGGTAGGCCAGATCTCATGATCATGATCGTAGTTTAAGCTGTATATTTAATGGTAATTGAGATTTCCCATCAGCTGTTTCCCCCCCCCAGTATATTTGTATATATTTGTTCTGTAAATAAACTAAGCGCAAAGCTGTGCATCAACTATTATATTGAAAAGTCTCTGTCTCGGCTAAGTAGTTTTGTTAGACACATGGTGAACCTCCTGAGGGGGAGTTTTGTTAGACCCATGGTGAACCTCCTGAGGGGGAGTTTTGTTAGACCCATGGTGAACATCCTGAGGGGGAGTTTTGTTAGACCCATGGTGAACCTCCTGCCTGAGAGGGAGTTCTGACAGTGACAAATTCTTGTTGGTCTTTGGAAATTGGTTGATTGCAAGGTTTTGGTTTCCCAAGGTTAATGAATTTGTCAGTTAATCTTCTTGTTGGGATGAGGAAGGGGGAGGGTCATGAAAAATAGCACTTTGTTCTACCAAGGACTTCAGCATTTGAAATACATCAAACTTCTGTTTGAGTAATTATGTAAGCATACTTATGTATCCAGTTATTTGAAGCCACAAAATTTGTAGAGATCAAAATTCAATGAATTACACATTTCAGTCCTGGAGGTTTTCTTTTGATATGATATTACTTATATCTACATAAATCTGGTGGAGGTGTAACTTGAATATCACCTTGAGGGAATTTAGTTTTTAGAATGCTGCTTTGCTGTTTTGTTCCTGTATGCATCTTGTAATAAACACATCTTTCAGCACTTCACGTATACTTGAAACAACAGTTTACTTAATCAAAACTTACTGAACATTGGTTTAGTGAAAAACATTATTTTATATCAATTTGTGCAATGTATAATGTCAATTCTGCTGTCTTAAGTAATGGTAACATTTTTTCTTCTGTTTTGTCATTTTCTTTTCAGAGAATGACTACTCCACCACCAGTGAAGAGATGTTCTTATTGTCAGAAAGAATGCCAGGGTAATATGAAGATCAAACGATGTACTGGATGTATGAGAGCCGGTTACTGCGACCAGTAAGTTATGAAATGGTGGTGATCTGAGCGAAGGGATAACCTCATGGGGTTTAGTCAAGAGGGTGGTGATAGGAGGTAGGTGATCTGAGCGAAGGGATAACCTCATGGAGTTTAGTTAAGAGGGTGGTGATGGGAGGGATCTGAACCTCTCATGGAGTTTAGTCAAGAGGGTGGTGATGGGAGGTAGGTGATCTGAGCGAAGGGATAACCTCATGGAGTTTAGTCAAGAGGGTGGTGATGGGAGGTAGGTGATCTGAGCGAAGGGATAACCTCATGGGGTTTAGTCAAGAGGGTGGTGATAGGAGGTAGGTGATCTGAGCGAAGGGATAACCTCATGGAGTTTAGTCAAGAGGGTGGTGATGGGAGGTAGGTGATCTGAGCGAAGGGATAACCTCATGGGGTTTAGTCAAGAGGGTGGTGATGGGAGATAGGTGATCTGAGGGAAGGGATAACCTCATGGGGTTTAGTCAGAGGATGGTGATGGGAGGTTTAATATGTTCTTTGCTTTGCACTCAGCCCATGTACCAAACACTAACTGACTAAACCATTCATATATAGCCTCTTTTGACACATGACTTTGACTACACAAACAAGCATAAATGTACACAGGAAGCCAATGCACATGTTAGTGCTACTTGACTTACCAACAGACATGGTCTTATTATATTCTATATTCAAGTGTGTTTACAAGGTATGGTAGGTAATTCTACAGTGTGGTAGACAATATTGTGTAACTGCTTTGATACTAATTTAAACCTGTGCATTTAAAGACCTATTGACAGGTAGCTATTGTACAATGTCAGCTTAATTTGAAGAAAACATGGCACTATAAAGTATGAAAATGTGCCTTCAAAATCAGTTAAAAATTGACCATTCTACAGTATTTCATATTTTAAGGCCTTATTATATAAATATAAATTATAATAATAATAGTAAACTTAAAGGCGCCAAGTCCAGAAAGAGTTATCTGCTGAAGCCGCTGAATACAAACTTAGTTACATGCAACTTTTATTAAAATTTTAAATCACAAATCACAACAAGAAAATATGTTAACTTGTGGTTCTTAAATCCTCAAGCAACGTTATTTGAATGGGATCAGTTGATAAGAGGTTTTGAATCTCCATCATACCCTAAATAAAAAAATGAACAATATAAATTTATCTGATGCTTCTTAGTGACCTCTTGGGCTGTCCTCTCTTTCATATTTCTCAACTTTTGCATACATTAAGAATTATTCAAAATTTGATTAGCATCTCGAAAATTAAGAGGCGCTTTTGACATAAAATTTAAAGACTATTTTTTTCAGAACTTAAAGCTCTTTCTGGTATGCATAGAACATATACCTTTACGATTGTGCAGACTGTGTTGTATACCTTCATTACATTCAGCTTGCTATAGATTGTGGCTATTCAGTGTTTAACAAGGTCATAGATAATACACACAGTGTTTTTCATCAAATAATTACAAATGTTTCTTTAGATTGTTGTAATTTGCCTACATAATTTTGCCTGAATTTTCTCAATTTTTAGAGAGATATTTCTCTGCTTTATCTGAGTAGATCTTAGCATTAGAATCAACTGGCTTCTTATCTCCACTTCAATTTTCCAAGCTTTGTCAGTCCAATCAGTTTGTGTTGATTTTCAGCCATTTTGGGCATCAAAGACAAGAAATCCTCAGAGCCTGCAGGACCCCTTCCAAGGACCCCTTCTGGATCCCTACCCACCCTTGCTTTGCTCCAGGACCAGTCCCTCGTAGATCCCTACGCTTGCTTCCCCAGGACCCAACGATTTTTCATTTACATTTTAGAACTTTGTGTTGATTGTAAGCCATTTGGGGCATCAAAAACAAGAAATCTTCAGACCAGGGTTTCGCCCATGACCCCAATATATTGAAATTTGTGGAGATGGGTGGAAAGATATATGCATAGCATTCGAAAATTTATTGGCAGTATAAAATATCACAGGTTACTCACATTTTCAAACCAAAGCCAAGTGAGAAATTTTGATGTAAACATAATTTAAGGAATAAATATCAGAGTGCATTGTTTTAAATGTCATTTAAGACTGAGAATAAAGTCATCTTGTGATTTGAGCGGACCCGAGTGGAAGTCACTCATTTCCTCGAAAGAAATTGATGCGGCCATAACTGTCACATTGAGTAATGATAAAAGGGACTGGAGAGCAAGTTGTCAGTCATCTCGTGATTGTTACCATGAAAACTTGTATGAATTCAACCAATCAAAGCTAGAAACTTAATTTACTATTTATTAACTCTTTTGTCTCTTTTGTTCTCAGCAATTGTCAGAGGAGACATTGGCAGTCACACAAGTTATCATGTAAACCCTCCCCCGAACCAGTAGGATGCCCTTTCATGATAAGCTTGCCAGAGTCACACGCCACCTACTCGAGGCTGTCACAGTTGATGGAATCTTGCGCAAGGTGATTTTTCTCATTTGTGATTCACTTGGTTTAACATTTTGGAAAGTTGTCAAATGATGTAAATCTGCTACGATACATGTTTAATTTCAGAGAAAAATGTGACTATTATTTGTTTGACAACATTAGCACATATTTCTTGGCAATATTTGTAAATGAAATGTTAGTAGTGGGTTTTATTTTGTTTATAGGTATTCAATTTCATCCAAAGTAAATATTGTTTTTATTTCTCAAAGGTACTCCACAAATGTATTTCAACCTCCAGTTTCAAACACCTCTGAAGAACTATCTGAAACCCTTCCACCAGCCCCTTCAAGTGGGGACGATTCATACCCACCACTGTCCCCACAGACATGTCCCTTTAACAGCCCCATATTTGGTGCTGGGGAGGGTAGCACAAGTACCCAAGAGGAGCAAGGAGAAGATATGGGAGATGGCGGGGATGCAGAATTGGACGCAGAGATGATTATCAAACCCACCCCTGAGAATAGTGATGAGGAGACAGAGGCTGCAGGTGGAGATGGAGGAGAGAGATTAGCTTATCAAGATATGGCCGAGCTAGAGGGTGCTGTTGGCGGTCATGAAGAGGTGGCACCACGAGCTTTGTCACATGATGACTCCATTTCATCCGAGGGAACCTCAAGGCGTTCAGGTTAGAAGTGGTTTTGTTTGATCTACAATCTTGGACAAAATTGTTGGCGCACTTTTCCCTTTCTATCCCATTTCAATGTTGATTGAAACGAAAGTGTCCCAGGATGATCCACTTCAACCTTGAGGTGGGGTGCAAGGGGCTTAGAATGTGACAACTAATTTAAGATTGTAGATTATTTCTGACAAAAAGAATGCACCTGAGGATGGGGTGGCATTATATAAGCTTAAAATAAAATAGAAAAGAAATCAACAGAGCTAGGAATTAAAACAACCATATAGTGCTTATTTTTCAGTGGTGTGATAGAGAGAAGAATTGTGTGGGGGTTGGGTGTGGGTTTGCATGGATGTGGGGAGGTTATTGTGATGCCTTTTGAACAGTCCAAAACATCTCTTTCCATGCAATGATGTCGAAAGTCACTCTTGCATGAATATTTAAACTACAATAGCTAAATACTGTCGAGGTGCCATAAAACCTCATCAAACCAAACCTACAATAACAATTTATAATGAATATGACTTAATTCAGCTCCCAGTGGCTTTTTCTTGCATTTCTTTGTCAAATTTTGTGGTAATATTTATACAAAACTTACCATCTTCTAAAGACGATACAATGAACTTTTCTGAATATTACATTGATGTCCAAACATGGATGAAAGTCCACCTTTACTGCACACATCTCAATATTTACCCATATCCATCCACAGACTGACATACTTGATGGGCCTGCCTCAGATTGGTGATTAATGACATTAAAACGACAGGTGCAATGTTGTGATTTTATTTCATTTTGAAGCAATAATACCTTCACTTTTCAACATAAGATTGTTTTAAATTTCTTGATGAGGGTGATTGTATATGTACATTTAATGAGGTCATTTAGCTTAGCATTATTGAGAATGTACAGAGAGTCAAGATTTAATTCCAAAGGTACTGTGTGTGATTCCCAGCAGGATTCCTGTGTTGTGTCCTTAAGAAAGACCATTGCTTCAGTCAAATCCATTGTCAAATGAGTACCGATCACCGCAATGAACTGGTGTACTGTCTAGGTCATAAACTTTAGCAATTTACTTTTTGTGGCTACATAACTTTGAATTCCAGGTTCATTGTACAGAGTTCACTTCCAAGTATTTGAAAAAATGAAGTGTGATATTCTAAGAAATCATGAAATGCAGGCAGCTTTGTAAAATGTAAAATTGTTTTTTATCCCAGCTGCCGTGATTGGTCAGCCTCATATTCCAGAGAGAAAACAACCTCATTTTTTTATCAAGCCAATCAACAATGTTGGCAAAGGTCTCAAAGGTCTCCAGGGAGAGAGGCTCAAAGACTATGGTAAGTAAAACTAGTTCAACTAAAAGCTTTCTAGCAGTTATAAGTAAACAAACTCTTTGATTTTCATCTACAATGAACTTAAAAATTCTTAATGTAATTAATTGTCCTTGAAGTAATTTAGTACAAACTTTGATGTATCTGAGATACATTATTTGTTCCATTATGCTCTTCATTCCCTGTGGTACACAATACCACACCATCTGGTCTGGTTCTGGGCAGCTGCCTGCTCTTCTCCCCAAGGAAGGCCCATCTTCTTTAACTCACTAACCTCTTCCTCTTTTCCACTGGAGTCCGCCTTAAAACTACTTTAAGGATGTGATATTGGTGCATTCTAAAGCCATCTGAATTGGCACCTTTTTCATTTCCATTACAATGCTATGGCAGTGGGTGCTGTGGTTCAAGAGGTACCGAGCTTGATCCCCATTGTGAGTGCTGCATTGTGTCCTTGAGCAAGACACTTTACTTGCTTCAGTCCACTCAGCTGTAAAATGAGTACCAGCACTGCTGGGGTGTTAATCTGTGATGGACTGGCGGTCTTGTCCAGGAAGAGTCA
Source organism: Chiridota heheva (assembly GCA_020152595.1). Lineage (NCBI taxonomy): Eukaryota > Metazoa > Echinodermata > Holothuroidea > Apodida > Chiridotidae > Chiridota > Chiridota heheva. Next base: position 3,138,944 of record JAIGNY010000492.1, on the reverse strand, counting down.
TGTACTCTTATCCGCTTGTGTCATGAAACTAGGGATAAGCACTGGCCCAATGAGCCTATAATGGCTTGGATGGATTTAGCTTCTTTTTTATAAATGCTATGGCAGCCTGTTTCCTTTGATCAAAATTTGTATTTGCTAACTGTAAGATATTAGTTGTCTGTCCTTGATGCACAATTCTCTCTTATCAAGGAAAACTATTCGGCCATGTGACATTTAAATTCAATTTTTCTGAAATTGCTGATTCAGATTTGAAAATATCTGTGGTTGAATATACTCTACAAGCAAACATGCATAGTGTATTCACATCAGAAGTTACCTTTTTCATTTGTTAAATTTACAGGTGATGTAGTGCTGGATTTATCTGAATATAATTATTTGGCTATGGACTGGAGAAATGATCCCAAGCAGAGGAATTATGTAATGGTTGAGTCTAAACTTCTTGTAAGTACAATCAGTTCTTTTTGTTTTTTAAATGATCATTTATATGGCCAGTAATTGAGCCTTATATATCACCTAAGAAGCCCAAGCTAAGGTAGAATAAATGTATCTTATTGCTAACGGTCTTGTTGACATTCCACAAACATTCACAATGCCCACTCTGATGATGCAAGAATATGCACAAAAATATCTTCTGCCATATGGTAGAACATTGATATTTCATTGTTGTTGTTTTTTCCCCTGAGAGTATACGTGTATGGAACTCTTTACCTAAACATTTGGTTGACTTTACCTCGCAAGCTACATTTAAAACACAGGTGCTGTCCGATCAGCTGTGTTAGACTAACTGTTTAGTGCACTCCTTGCACTACAATATTTTGCCTTGTACGTTGGTACGATTTTTGCAGTCTCTACACTGTTAGAAGAATAAACTTCATTTGGAATGCTGGATTATTGGTATTTATACAGTGCATAGAAAGATTTCACACAATTGTATGCTGTATAAATTAATAGTATTTTTTATTACTGTTGTTGTTATTAATATTTAGTGGGATCAAGTATACAAAGTTGTTCCTTATTTTCAGGAGTTTACGGATGAACCTGCAACTGCAAGTATCAGAAGTGAAAGAGTCACCACTTTGGATCATTGTCTCCAGCTTTTACTGAGACAGAAACCCTTACAGCCAATGAAGCATGGTGAGTTCATAGGTTATAAGGAAGAAAGGTCGATGGGCACCTAGAAGGGAGATAGTATTTTTCATATTTGATGCTGAAAATATCAAAGGAAGATGACAAAACATATAATCGAAATTTGTTTAAGAGTTTACTACTTAAAAGCTTGAATTCCACCCACTCCCAGGTCTATGCTACAACTGCAAAGAACAGCTCTCGATCAAACATATCCTTTTAGACGTTCTTCAGTTTACTCTCTCCAGATCATCCGTTACTCCATCGAAATCGATCACAAAACTCTTTTATAATAACTCTCCCCCAGAATTTCCCTTACAATAACCCCCTCCCTCCCCTCACTAAAAAAAGGATATATTCTATATTTTTGAAACTGGCCCCAAGTTCTTCCTATATTAATGCACCTCTCTGTAATTAGCCTCTATTTGAAAGCTCCTTTTGTTCCCTTAAGTTGATTTTGAAATGACAGAACCAAACACAATATGACCTAAATTGTTGATTTGCTGACATGCATCATCAATCAGTTCTACATTCTGGGGTGTTTATCTTAGGAAGTCAGGAAATTGTTGATGTTACAGTAGTTATACATGCCCCATTCTTTTACCAAAAGGTCATGAAAGAGACAATAAGCCTAAAATTATATTTTTTAAGTTTTAGTGAATATAACTGTAACTGTTAAAGGTGAGGATGTAGTGAAGCAATACTTGATCATTTTGTAATAACTTCCTTCAATGGAATGACATATGTTATACATGTCTGTTACATCAGATTTTATTATCTATTTATTATTATTATTACTTATTTGTTTATTATTAGTATTCATTATTTTTCTTCACAGGTATTGTCCCAAGTGTAAGAAGCACAGAGAAGCAACCAAACAGTTATCACTGTGGCGCTTACCCTCTACCTTAATCATCTAATTGAAACGATTTTCTTTCAAAAACCTAATCTGGCGCGACAAATTGACAAGATGGTGGAGTACCCTGTCCGTGGCTTGGATCTCTCATCGTTCTGCCAGAAGGGAACCACTGGTGATGCTCCCCAGTTTATGATTTGTACGGGGTCATCAACCACCATGGGGGCATCTTAGGGGGGCATTATACATCATATGCAAGACTGTACAGTAGAGAAAGCTGGAAGAAAAATGAAATAGGTTGGTGTGATTCTTGCATATTTTAGTGGTCAAACAAGTTCATTTTATATTTAAGAGGACTTTAAAGAAACAAAATGGTGAATAAAGCATTCAAAAATCTTATTCCTTTAAGAAGATATTAAAGTTTAAAACTCATATCTTATTTTTGTAGAAATGACTGGTGTAGTAAGTCTACTATGGAAGGTTGTATTTTAAATCAAATTTATTAAGCTTTTTTCCTATTTGAATTATTTTTCCTCAAACTTTCTTCAGGTGGTAAATTTAAGATGACCCTTACAATATTTTGTTTTATTACTTTCTGGACAAATCAGTGGTCTTCAAGCCACAAAATCGCTGGACAAATACAATACAATACATAAAGACTGAGGAATGTGAGGCTATGACATCACAACTAGTTTTGATTTCAGTCGTTTCTACCAAACTTTAAACTTAAATATCTTCTTAATGGAATAAGATTTTTGAATGCTTTCTTCACCATTTTGTTTCATTGAAATCTTCTTTCATATAAGATGGACTTGCTTGACCCCTAAACTAATCCTTTAATATCTCCTTAACGGAATAAGATTTTTGAATGCTTTTGCACCATTTTATTTCTTTTGAAGTCTTCTTTCATATAAGATGACATGCTTGACCCCTGAACTAATCCTTGAAAGTATTAATGGTAAAGTAAAGAGATGCAAAAATCGTAGTCCAGTAAAACGAATAGGAATAAGATATAAAGAATGACTGATAAAATTAGTTATATAGACAGTTGAAAATATAAGTCTTCAAGACTGTTTTTAAATGCATCAACTGTATGTGATAATTTGATCTGAGTGGGGAGGGCGTTCTAAAGTCTGCGGGTGACTAAAATAAATCTTGTTCATGTAAGATGACATGCTTGACCCCTGAACTAATCCTTGAAAGTATTAATGGTAAAGTAAAGAGATGCAAAAATCGTAGTCCAGTAAAATGACTGGGAATAAGATATAAAGGTTGACTGATAAAATACAATTAAAAATATAAGTCTTTAAGACTGTTTTTAAATGCATCAACTGTATGTGATAATTTGATCATAAGTGGGGAGGGCGTTCCAAAATCTGCGGGCGACTAAGATAAATCTTGTCTACGAATGATTAGCCACTTATACATGGGATATCAAAAAACAAAAAAATTGATCTGAGGGAATAGGATTGAGGAGTTAGCATATCTTTTAGATAAGTAGGTGCAATGTCATTAAAAACTTTGTAAGTTGGAAGTAAGATTTAGAATTTGAATTGTTTTTTGATTGGAAACCAATGAAGTGATTTAAATGCAAGGGATTTACTGTTGTACATATCTCACTTCAAAACAACACAGGCTGCCATATTTTGGATCCGCTTTAAACGACTGATTATACAACTTACCCATATTTCTACCAACCTGTAGTGGGTAGAGGCAACCCAAGGCACCTAAGTATAGTAAGTGGCTCAGTGGTAAAAGGCTGCGCCTTCCAATCAGTATAAACTTGTGTTGTCTAGTTTAGAGATTCTCCATCTGCAATTCATAATCATAGACAATAAATTACCGTATTTGATGTATTAAGCGCCCCTACTCTATTCAGCACCCACCAACATTTTTTGACTGATAACAATTCATTTGATTACTCAAGTTTTGTTTCATTCTTTGCTTAACAATGTTTTTGTGTTGGTTATTATGGGGCTAGTATAGAACCAGTTCAGATATCTGCACAGTACAGTTTGGATAGCACACTGTACGTGGCCTGAGATTGGGTGCTTATTAGGAAGAAATTTCAGGCCTAAAAAGTGGTGCAATTTTATTTTCGTAAACACCCTGGGAATGTATTATGTCAAATACATTATGTCTGTTTTTAGGATTGAAACTGGCATTGCCAACTAAGCTTAGGTAATCCTGCTCTAGGTGGTTGCCGAGTTTCCACTTGTCGGAGGATCGTGAATGCATACATAGATCTTTAATGGTGAAAATCACACATTTTCATTCCAGAATGGAGACTTTTTGATGATAGTCATGTGACACAGATCCCAGAGGAGAATGTTGTATCCCGTTCAGCGTACCTCCTATTTTATCGTCAAAGAAAACAAACGTCCCCATATTACCACAAGCATTACCAGCCATGGAGGAAGAAGAAGATGATGATGATGATGATGATGAAGATGATGATGATGACGACGACAATGTGATGGAGAACAGGTCAGTGTATGATGGTATTTAGTAGTGAAGAATTTTTTCATTTAGAGTTAAGCATTTGGTTCCATTCACTATATAAAAGTAGCTGTTGAGAAAGGGATGTAAAATACCCATTGTTTACCTACCTACCTACCACTGTTAAAATGCCAAGTTGCCAATACTTTTAAATCTCAAGGATTTTTTTTTTTTTTGTGTGCAAATTGTTGTAGTTGATGTCGCTCGGTGTTTGCAATTTTTGTGTGTGTAGGTTTAGTCCTTTTTTCAATTCTGAATTAGTGAGTGTCAACACAATGATTTTTCTGAATATAATGCTACAGCTAGTGTGTGTTGTACAGCTGTTACTGTCAGCTTGTACACACTAAACACTCACAGATGTACTAAATGTTTATAAACATTGCAATTAAGCATGGAACCACAAGCTTCCTCCATCCAACACAATCTGAAGCAAGGTCCGAGAAGGTTATGGATATATTGTAAACATGCCATTGACAGCCTGATCATCAACTGCCATGAGTTAGAATGTAGGTTTGTAGAGTGTAGGCTGCAGTTTGTTGTCTGACAATTGTAGTATGATAATGAATAGAACATATGATGAGCACATCACCCAGAGGATGCTAATGGCCAAAGTTTATTCACAGCAAATGCATATAATAAACAAAATATAATAACACCACTCAAACAAGGGATAGAAATGTTAGAAGCTTAGACAATAAGTGGGTTTTTGAATCATTGTTTAAATCTATGGAAAGTGGGGGAACCCCTAATGATGAGGGGAAGCTGGTTCCATAGACAAGGAGCTGGAACAATAAATGACCTATCCCCCCAGAAATGTTTTGACTTCTGCTCATGCAACAAGAATTTAGAGCTGTATGTCATATTTGTCCTACCCAGGAAGCACAATTAGTTGTGTCTGACATGCTTTAAAAGAAGTTGTGTGAGGCTGGCTGGATGTGAACTGTTCTGATGTCAATAAACAAAATTTCTATTCTATGAATTGGAAACTTAGAAGCAAGTGTTAATTTGGGCATGTAGTTTCTTGTAGATTATATGATAATGAAGTAAATCTATTAGGTTTGATATTCATGATGTATGTAACAATTTTTGTTTAGCCCCACTTCAAGGAACGGTATCTCACAGAAAATCACAGCCTTCAGCAAAGTTGCTTGAGGATGGTTTTAAATAACATTAAAGCTGATAATCATAAAGCAAATTTCAATTTTAAATGAACAGTTTTCACATTTTGTATAAAAAGTGATAAATTGGAAAGTAGAATGCCAGTGTTAATTTGGATATGTAGATTAAATGATATGTATTTTACTTTTTTTTTTCTTTTTCTGTTTAGTCCCACTTCAAGAAAGGGTATTCCACAGAGAACCACAGTCTTTAGTCAAGAAGGAACTGTGGAGGATGAGGCCACGGATAATCGCAATGTTTCGGAAGAAGTAATGGAGGAAAGCAAAGATAAAATGGGTTCAGATGGGGAAGAAGATGATGGCAATTACACAAATATTGATGAAATTGATTAGCAATGGAAGTTACAAAAAAAATGGATGCAATTAATTATCTATAATTGCACAAATGTCGAAATGTAGTAACTATAATTGCACAAAAAGTGATTAAGTATGACAATTATACAAACATTGATGAATTTGTGTATCTATGACAATTATACACATTTATTAATGAAATTGATTAGTTTTAATTACACAAACATTGATTAACTTGATCAGTGATGACGATCACACAGATATTGATGAAATTAATGACTATGACAATTACACAAATATTGATGAAATTGTTTAACTATGAAAAATACACAAACATTGATTAACCCTTACTATACCAGAGGTTTGAAAAATGTGAGCCAGATTTTTGTTACTTTTTTCTCATATTAATTTTTGACAACTTTCCTTTCATTTTCTTTCATTACAAATTTGGTTTTAATGGAAGCTAAGATCTTTTGAGTAAGAAAAGCAAAATTAGGAAAAATTGGGCAAATATATGCACATTGAGCAATTTTTGGCTGAATTTGGTCAACAAATGGGCCAATCTTTGCACAAGTATTACTTCTTGTCAATATTGAAAACAAGAGTTTTGATTCTTTATCAAAATTTTCTTTTCTGTGATGTTAATCTACAATTTTTAGCTAGAAGGGAAAGATGAGAAAACACTATAAAAATTATTTTAGCGAAATGACCCCTGAAAACCCCAGCAGAAAAATTACAGTGCAGTAGTCCCACTCCGAACCTGGTGCGCTCCTGTGCTAGTACTGTATGTGTTGATAATCACTACACTATGTAGTTATTTACTCAAAAGGTAAAATTGTATTCTTATAACCTTTGAGTCAATATAGAGGGAGTATGCCTTTTTTTATATACCAAATAAAAGGAAATTTCGAGCAGTTTTGAATGCCAGTTCAACGAAGCATGGGCGATGTACAGTTTTGGTACATGTTTTTTTTTTTTTTTAATTACAAAAATTCATGAAATTTTGATGGAATTTTCCCAAAAATAAAATTGCTGATAGGTATATTAACAATTTAACCAGAAATCAATACAATCATGTCTTAGGACTTGCATTTTGATTTTGAATCACCTCACTAACTCCCACCTCCTTATTGGCTCCCCCCAACCCCTCTGCAACAATTGCCATTGCACCCTCAAAATCCATCACGTTCTCCTTGCTTGCCCCCTGTACAAGCTTCCCAGAGCTTTCCTTGCTCCCCACAACTCAATTGCTAAGTTTTTCCAGAAAAATGCTCCAGATAAAATTATCTTCTTCCTTCATCATGCCTCCCGCTACAACCATATTTAATTCTCCTCTTCCACCCCCTCTCTTCTTTGTTTTTGTTTTAACCATGCACCTCCCCTCTCATTCACAGCTTTCTGACCTTTTGTTTTTGAATTTCTCTCATTCTCCCCGTTTCCTTTCCTTCCTACCTCTAGAATGATCTGACCTCTCAGGCACAATTTAACCTTCATTGTCGTGGTGCCGTTAAGACCTCATCAAACAAACAAACAAACAAACAAAAATGTGATCTTTAAAGTTTGGTAAGTTTCATCAAAAACAAAAAAAGCTACTTTTGCTTAAAAATATTTAATACAACTCCTATAAAAAAGTTACATTTTGTGAAAGAAATATTTGAGTACTTTGAAGTGATACTAAGATTACTCATACAGAACTTTGGGAAGGTCCCATTTTATTTATAGAAAAAGGTGATTTGAAAACGGCGATATTATCTCCGTGTGGTAGAGTAAGGGTTAAATTGATTAACTATTACAATCATACAAAGATTGATGAAATTGATTAGCTATGACAATTATACAAAGATTGATTAAATTTTTTAGGTATGAAAATTACACAAACATTTGAATTGATTAACTATGGGAATTACTCATACATTGATGAAATTGATTATTAATAATTACACAAATTTCAATGAAATTGATCAGCGATGACAATTACACAGTTATAGATGAAATTGATTAACTGTGACAATTATACAAATATTTATGAAATTGATTAGCTATGACAATTACACAAATATCAATGAAATTGATTAGCTGTGACAATGACAAAATCATTAAGCTATGATAATTACACAACATTTATGAAATGAAACATTTTTCTAAAATTGATTGGTTGTGCCAATTACTCTGGTTTTAACTACGCCAATTACTCTGGTTTTAATTAAATTGAGTAACAATCTTACCTGGTCATTGCATTAATTAAACATTTATCAAATGACTTTCAAAGGCAATTATGCCAAATGTATCTAATTTTGGAATTAAACAATGTTTGTACTTGCCTATTAACCCTTACCTTGCGGCAATATTATCACCGTTTTGGGTGCTCTATCTTTGACCCCGCCTCCGAGCATTTTTTCCACAAAGTGCTGGTAGAGTAATGGTTAATCAGCCCGCGACAGGTGTGCAACTTAAAAATATATGCAGCATGATCCCAGGAACGAGCTGACTCTGCTGCTCGGAAGACAGAGGACCCTTCAATAATCAGCCTGTGCTCAAGCCTTACTCTACTACGCGGCGATGTTATTGTCGTTTTGGGTGCCCCGTCTTTGACCCCGCCTCCAGAGCACATTTTCCACAAAGTGCTAGTAGACTAAGGGTTTAGTATTTATGAATGTTTAGAAATTGCTCTAAAAAAAACAGGAAAGCTTGCAATGATTAAAGTATGATTTTATTGTCAAGCCTACAAGCATTTCCCTGTATTTACTTTTTAAGCTTACTTTTAAAGACGGAATCTTGTCTCAAAAAAACTATAACAAATAAATTACATCACTCTCACGCCAGTAATTGATTGGCTTGTCGGTGATTGTGTAAATATTTCAACCAATCAGAAACGTTGGGTTATAATGTATTTTAATCTCCATGTCTGGTGTTTAAGATATGATCCAAGAATGAGGCTTGTGATTGTAGTCCCATAATGCCTAGTTGCAACATCAATTTTTGAAAGGAAAATTAAGAGACTTAAAAGCACTAGTTTAGAGGTCAAACAAGTATCTTATATGAAAGAGGGCTTTAAAAGACACAAAATGGTGAAGAAAGCATTTAAAAATCTTGTTCTGTTAAGGAGATATTTAAATTAAAAGTTTGGTATCATTTGTGTTGAAACGACTGAAATCAAGACTAGTGGTGATGTCATAGCCTCAGATTTCTCAGTCTTTATGTATTCTATCATATTTGTTGCTGTGATTTTGTGGCTTAAAAACCATGGGATATGTCAAAAAAGTAAAACTAAATCTAGGAAGGGTATTTAAAATATACCACATGAAGAAAGTGCAAGGTATAATATTTAATTTAGTGAAAATTAAATAAACTTTCTTTAAAATACATTAACAATTGTTAAGAATGAGATGCCAACTTTCCATACTAGACTTACTACAGCAGTCATTTCTACACAGCTAAAACGAGTTTAAACTTGAATATCTCCGTAACGGAATAAGATTTTTGAACGCTTTCTTCACCATTTTTTTCCTTCTGAAGTCCTCTTTCATATAAGATGGACATGCTTGACCACTTAACTAATCCTTGAAAAGCATCTGGCAGATTTTGTTTTTCATCCAAGTATTCTTAGATTTAAAAATTATCCAAAGCCGACTTTCATTGTTAGATTTACTTGTGTGAAAGATTGGATAATGATAATTATTATTGTTTTGTTGGTTATTATCCTGTTTTAAAAAGAAGACAGTGTAAGAGCTTTCTTTTGAGCATGTTGCAACTGCTACATTTTGGCTTGTTGCTTTCACTCAACCAAGGGTTAAAGAAGTACTAGACTAAAAGTAAGCATATTTTAAGCATATGCTTGTTTAGCACGCAATGGGTTTTCTGCTTAATAGGAATATTTAAGTGACTTTTGCCCTCACGTCGCCTCTGTGCTATGGAGGCATGAAGTTTATCAATCTGTTGTTGATAATATATCTGTAAAATTAACAAAAAGGAGCGCCTCCACTTTTCGGTCTAGTGCTCCTCTATGATGTCATGACTCCTGATTGCTACCAATAAAGAATATGACTCATGAATGCTACCATTCAAAAATATGACTCGTGAATGCTACCTTTAAGAAATATGACTCATGAATGCTACCGATAATAAATATGACTCATGAATGCTACCGATAATAAATATGACTCGTGAATGCTACTGATAATAAATATGACTCGTAAATGCTACCGATAATAAATATGACTTGTGAATGCTACCATTAAAGAATATGACTCGTGAATGCTACCAATAAAAAATATGACTCATGAATGCTACCGATAATAAATATGACTCATGAATGCTACCGATAATAAATATGACTGGTGAATGCTACCGATAATAAATATGACTCTTGAATGCTACCGATAATGAATATGACTCGTGAATGCTACCGATAATAAATATGACTCGTGAATGCCACCGATAATAAATATGACTCATGAATGCTACTGATAATAAATATGACTCCTGAATGCTACCGATAAGAAATATGACTCGTGAATGCTACCGAAATATGACTCCTGAATGCTACAGGTTATAAATGTGACTCGTGAATGCTACCAATAATAAATATGACTTAAAAATGCTACCGATAATAAATATGACTCATGAATGCTACCAATAAAAAATATGGCTCGTGAATGCTACTGATAATAAATATGACTCATGAATGCTACCAATCAAAAATATGACTCATGAATGCTACCAATGATATATATGACTCATGAATGCTACCAATAAAAAATATGACTCATGAATGCTACCAATCAAAAATATGACTCGTGAATGCTACCAATCAAAAATATGCAAATGGTGCTTTATATGATAAGTAAACTTTCACTAGTCCAGCCTCCAGTGCTGCATGGTAGGTTGAAATTCTACATTTCAGTGCACTATACATGTACATATAACATCCCATAACAATGCACTACAAGTAAACAAAGAGCTTTTTTTGCGAAGGCTAAGGAACTATCAAATTGGCCAGTCACTTCCTGAATATCCTTTTCAATAAACATTTACCATGCAACACTGTATTTTTGAGGGTTTTCTAATGTAATAAATGATTGAAGTTACTAATACTAGGCCTTTACCAAATTCAGGTGGAAAAGGAAAATTACTATCATTTGTTAAGATCTATTGACAGGATGCTTGTCAGGGTGTAGTCAGTCTTTGAATTGGGTAGGTCACGGAGAAAATGCTGATCGAAAATATTCTCGCATTTTTTTTGTTTAAATAGCACTGTTCAGAGGCTTTAACTGAAGAGTAAAAACCAAATCTGAACCTTTTAGCAACATTTCTGGGCCTTATGACTCCTTCAACCTCCCCTAGCTACACCCATTGCTTGTATGATGTGGCTATGAGATGATTTTATTAACGAATGCTAAGAGCAATTTCTTGAGAAATTAAATATTTCCCTAAATTAGGAACGTTTTTGACATAGAGACTGCCCCTTGACCCTTTGTCCCTCGTTATCCTAACATTAAAGCCTAAGCTCTCCCCCAATAAAAAAATATATAATAATAAATAAATAAATAGAATAGCTTATGACCCTCACACACTTAAGTTTTAATAGAATCCCAGATTATTTTTTTAAGTACCATATTTTTCTATCTCATTAGTTATTCAGTATCCATACTTCTGTTTCTCTCTACTTTCTACCGAACAATGAACGATTGCTTCAGATTGTTTTCAATATTTATTACACCTGATGCGTTCAACCTGATCTGCCACGCTACAAATCACCAAAATTAATTGGCTCGGGAAAGAAATAAAAACTGTGTGCCTGCATCACTTTTCAGATGATTTAGAGTCATGTGAAATCCCTCTATAAACTTACATAGCAATTTTAAATTTAGCAATACAAAGAAATTTGCATTCGAAAAGAACTCAATTTTGAACACAATTTACTTGCTTTTGTGCATGTAATTTGGATTGCTTAAAAAGTTAAAAACAACGAACAATGGAAAGCTGATGACAGGTTGGAATTTGATAAAGCCATACAAGTTAGGCTATGCCTGACATTTGTCCATTCCATACATTGGCTGAATTAATGCACACAAGGCTACCTTGTCGTTTCAAGAGTTTCCTACCAATATGCGCATGGCCTAACAAATTGTCATCAACAGCTTCTATTTCATTCCATATTTTATGATATTTCCGATTTTGTCAACATCTACAAGCGGTGGTGATTGGGGAAATCCCCTTTGTCATCCACGCGCCCTTATAGGAAATAAGTTCACCTCTTGATTGCGAAAAATATTTTAGGTCATTGATAGCACATCCGCAGGACCAACATGTGTTATAGATACGTCACAGATTTATCATATTCAATAAAGAATATTCAGTGTAAACTGGAAATCACGTTGCCAGCACGGCAGTGCTTCTGAATGTATTCATGGGATGATACCTTTCCTTTAAGTCTGAAGAAGAAATACTCTGAAAAAGAGAGAGAGTTGAACACACAATTACAATAACGGGGTCGTCGCCTGCGTATTCGGTTATGATAGAACAAATGCTATCACGAAACGCTTAATACGACCCGGACGCGAACACAGGTACGACGTACGGACAGACATAAGATCGACAACCAAGTCAATGTCCACGGCCTTTGATAACCAGTTGTGGTGCACTGGCGTGTCTACCCACCCCAGAATTGAAACCCGGGGCCTCGTGGTCTGTAGACTGGTATGATAACCGCTACACCACAGTAGGTAAATAGATATACTCTGGAATCTGCGAATGCATTTAACACCTCTATATGTCATTTCTTTATCAACTCTGTAGAACTTTGCGTAAAATAAAGCTGTAAAGTCTGATACACTCATTATTTCATATAATAGAGAATACAAATCCAGACCGACTACCAAAATAAGCAAGTCAAAAATATTATCCAATCTCGAGTTATTCATGTTTGAAGTCGACACATAAAGGCTGCAATTGTGTTCAATTCTGTATCAAAATCTGATTATGCATGATGACATAATTCTCCAACAAGGACAAGGATTTTAATGTATTTCTTTATGAATGAATTTGATTAATGTTAATATTCCAAAATGATGTGAGACAAAGTTTAATCAGTATGTTTTGATAATTTTATGTTTACACAAAAATGTCCTTGACCCTTAAAAAAGTTTTTGTTGGGGGGTTGTTGACATTATTTCCTGCATGTTTTTAATTCAAAATGGCAGCTCCTATAGTAGTAGCATTAAAGTGTTTAATGATTACTACAAATCTGTTGGATTGTACTTGTTATTTTTATTTCTATCATGTGAACTAAAGAGTATGTCAGACTCGTTCGTCTTCTTCAAAGGTGAGATGGGCATGTAGAATTTTATATTCACCAGAAAATGTTTTACATTCTGACCAGAAATAGCACCTGTAGTTTCCAAGGTATGGCTATAATCAGTCAAGAATTTTAATGTATGGAAAAGTTGTTATATATGAAAGAAAAGGCAGCTGATAATCTTTTAAGTAATTCTTTAAAATTCTGTCCTAACTTTTAGTCACTGAATATCATCAGATTCTTTTCTCCTGCTACGATTTGATTTGAAGCTTGAAAACCTCTTGGGCATTTTCAATTACTTCATTCACACTCGTTAGTACGGTGACGGTACACAAAAAGGTAACAAGGAAATTCATAGGTTTGCTTGTTGTGATGTCAACAAATTTCAATAAAATTTTAATAATTTATTACAACAAGACCCAAAAAAATGTAAAACGGTCAATTTTATAATAATTACGTTTCAATATTTTCATGGTTTATAGCACATTTCATTTTAATTAGACTCAGTTAAGTTGTTGCTACCCATGCATCCATAAGCGGTGGCGTAGCTAAGACCCTCCTGGCCGGGGCAAGTGGGGCCCTATGGTATAACGTTATATAGTTGGTATGGGCCCCCTTATAGGTCCCATAACCCTCCTTTTCTGCCCTTATCCTCCCTAGTTACACCGCTGTCCATAATCGTAGCTTTCAGTCTTTGGGCTACTTTGAACGGCATATAATTTTTTCTTTAATAACATGCACACCGATTGACCTCCCAAAAGTGACATGACCACAATTTCTCTTCAGAATTTGACAGTCCGTCTGGTTTAAAAACACATTATCTTCGATTTTCCACTTTTACATTATCTGATTATGGTAGGCCTAGGTGTCAAGTTTAAGTATTCGGTGTAACTTCCTTAAAACCTTTCGAAGTTTATTTTCGTGGAAGGAAATCCGTGTATATACTGATATCAGTCATCCTTTTTCCTATTGTTTTACTAGGCCTAAAGAACACATTCACCGAAATAATGCCGTGTTGAAAACATATTTTGTATAGTAATTCTTTTAATTTCTATAAACACTTCCGTTTCTTCTTGTAAAAAAATAAGGTGGTTTATGATGGTGCGAAAATACCGAGGTTGCCATGTAATACATCCCAAAATTGGCATAAATATGCACATTGTACATGTAATTAAAAATGCTGCAAAACGGTCAATGTTCAAGCGATTTTGATGCAAAATGTTTTGCTAATATGATGGTTTGTGATATATTTTAAAGCAATTTAGCTTATGTTACGTCCATATACCTTTAAAAAGACTGGGACAGTCATTATTTTGTCTAATGATATGGAGCAGCTGCACATCTGTCATAGTGCGTATTACTTTCCTATAGGCTTCCAAATTCTGAGAGGAATCCGGATATATACACTATACTCGAAAAACAATTAAGGTTAGACTCAGAATGACGTCACACATTCGTATTAATTTCTATCCATAACAATACAAAAGTGCACTGTGCAGGCGGAAATGTGTTGGTTGGTTGGTTTACCAACTTAGGTTTATAAACTAATAACGTCCCGACAAAACGCCATTGGAGTAATTGCATCAAGACACCCACGTCCAGACGGCCGTTTTATTAACCAATTGCGATATACAAGTTGGAGATTCTCCGGGGATTGTACCCGAGTAATACTAACATTTAAACTGAACTTCAAAACTCGAAGATATACAGATTTTAACATCTGGGACGTTATATAAAATTCCAAAACTGTTAGATTATACCAGAAAAAATAACAAGTGTGTGAAAATAACAAATTACCTGGCAAAGGACTGGTACAAACAACAAGAAAATAAAAGTATCAACCTGAAAATACCAAGAATAATCCATACGATATAGATGATACAAACAGCACTGTCAGTGTCAAGAATTATCTTGTTCCATTTTTCTGTTCAAAAGATTACTAGACTAATTTGGTGTTGGATATACTTCAAACCTGGGGCGGTGGAAGATGTTGAAAACAGGGGCGGGGGCACAGGATCCGCAGCTTATCTCCGGTTTCCATGCGGCAAGCGGATGAGAGGGCATGTGGCCGTACGGAACCGGATTCGTATTGATCTGTAGAAACATTCAATTTTAAACAGCGGCTTCACCAGATATTTGGCTTGGGGAGGAGCGGTTGCACAGTATTGAGTCAGTATTGCGCACGTATAGCACACGTACAGCGCACAACCACCCATGTTGGTTCCAAGTGAGGGCAGTAGAGAGTCAAGCATTTCAAAAATAGAACATACCAAAGAAATGTGTAAATTAAATATTCTAGGAAATTGTTGATTTAAAAATATTTTAGAACCATTTAAATTGTATCTTTACTTTGTATGTACTTTTTAACAATAAGAATAATTTTATAAGTCATTAATATAACAGCTTTGATTTTGACGTCGTCCATTGAACAAGTGCGAAAAAAATTGACAAACCATGCACATAATGTAGATACTTTTCGCGATACCGGTACTACATTTTGGACTACATGATTAGCCAACATGTTTAGTTTATTATTCATTGTTTTACGTCTGAACTTGGCAGATTGAAAGGTTAAAGCATTTAAAAATAATTACTGCCTAACCTTATCGAAGTCGTTATGCATTACACCTTAGGTCCTAGCCTAGCCCATGGATGAGAGGGACATGTGGCCAAGTACGGAACCGGATTCAACTTTACAAACATATTGAATCTGTATGAAACATTTAAAATCAGCAAACTTTTGCCTATGGTCCGTTTAAGGCCCCAGTGTGGTCCATGGTGAAGCCCTGGTGGAGGCCAAGGGGCGAAGCCCAGGAAGCTCTGAAGAGTTTTTCTCTTTTGATACGGCAGACCCAAAATTGCTTTAAATCAAACACAACGTTTAACAATTCAACTGTCAGATTAAAAGAAGAAAAATTCTAACGATTAAATTACAAACAGACTAAGTTAACATTTCTAAATAGGAAGAAAATAAATTTCTTCAGAAATTGATACAATTCGGGCACAATAGTGCGGTCTAGGACAGAACCCTGATAGAACATCCCGGGGGACATGCCGGATGCGTTGAAGATTTCTTGTTTTTGATGCCCCAAAATGCAAAATGGTTGAAAATCAAAACACAAAAAGTGACAAAAATTTAATTTCTAAACAGGTAGAGAAGAAATTTCCCCATAAAACTGGGAAAGCTATATATTCCAGTATTCGAATCAAAAACTGTGAAAAGGGTCACAAACGCGTGGAAAGCCAAGAAAAATATCCCCTTCATTTGTAGTGATAGTTTTTTCTGCCAATTTTGGGTCAAAACTGTCTTTTTTCCCTCTTCAAAATGTTGGACCCGTATTGGCAAATAGATGCATCAGCAGAACCATGGTCGGATTTTGAAGTTGCCGGACCAATGTAAGTGGGGAAAAATCACACAAAAAAATGCCTACAGTAAGTGGAATGGGAGGGGAAGGGGGTAGTCATCAAGTCACACAAGATACAAATGAATCACCATACAACTGTACAAAAGATGTAAGTATGAAGAAAAACTGGGAGTAAAATGCTCCTCCTGCTTCCGGCCGGACACCCCATAATGCCTCCTGTCAACAAAACTGATTTAACTGTCAGACTGTTTAAGTTGTCTGTTTATGAGGATCCTTGTGAACAACTTCAAAACCAGTCCCAGCCTCTATCATCCATTGGTTCACGATTTTAAATGTGTTGGAGGGGTTTCTTTCATATAAACGTTCCTATTGGACAACCCAGAATCAGCATCATGAAGGGTTGGGCGGACATGATTCTGATATCTAGCATAAATCTCTGATATTTCCGACAAGTCAACTACTGGCAAAGTCATATAGGCATGATGGCAGAGTTCCTGGTTCCCCTCCCCATTAGAAATGACGCTTAGCCTACTAAGGTCCCTCGGATCAACCAATAAAGACACCAAAATCCAAGGTTCTTTTTTGAGAGGCTGGGTACGCCACTGCATCTATATTTCACATCCCTGCACGATTAAGATTGGTCACCTGAGAATCATGTTGTCAGCATATAGCCGAATTGGGCATGATTCAGATATTATATATCTCTGATTTAAACAGTTCATCCGACATTTTACATCTCTGCCCGACTATAACATCGGTGCCTAAGAATCATGTTGTAAGCAAATCGAGTCGGTGGCCATGATTCCGAAAAATCCGCACTGATTTAAACAGTACATGTGAAATTTTACATCTCTGCCTGACTATAAAGATCGGTATCTATAAGTATTATATTCTTATCATCATGCTGATTCGAGAGGGCATGGCCCGATATCTAGCCGAGTCCGACTTAGATCGGTATCCGGCCGACGTGGGAGACCGCCCCAGCCCCCGTCTCGTACGGCCATGAGTGCATGACTCCCCTTGGACGAGACGTCAGTCCATCGCAGGTTAAACTCCCCAACAATGCTGGTACTCTTTACTCTTTTTAACAGTTTAACTATTTGCTTATTTTCTTAGTCCTCTTTTTTTTTTTTTAAATTATAAACATCATGTCTACAGGTATAGGTGTTTACGTAGACTTTGTCAATGAACATGCATGTTCGACGATCATGTAGGTGAAAAGCCGTCCCATGTTTTTGAGCCAGGTAAAGAAAAGGGGGAGTACCATTTTGGTTTTCATAATCATTTGAGTACCACTAATTTCCGATTGATGTTGAACTTTTAGAATGATTCCATGGTTACTATTCGAAATATGTTGATCAACAGTGCCCGATTGGCTGATTGGTTCGAACATAAAACCATACCTTTGTTGCGGATGTTATCTAAGTTCAAAGAGTGTATATACATACGTCTCACTTTTTCTGGCTGTTTGATGAAACTGAAACTTATTTCGTTCTAAACCGGAACATAAACATGTAAAATTGTAAAGGAAAGAAACATCATGTTTTACCTCCCAGGCATGTAGCCAGGATTTTCTCAAAAAAAGGGGCACAAAAGCATGCACTTAGTCAGTCTCCGTATTCCCTTGCATTTTATATTTTCGTCTGATATCACTCAAGGGACATATACTAAACGGGGTACGGTCCCCATCCTGAATACAGACCTTGCGGAGAATTATTTCACAGGTAGCGGGTAGCATTATTTCCTTGTACCTTATTTTTTCGTCTGAATTCACGCAAGGGGTATAGACCTTCTCCACGAGGCACGGTTGGCACTCTGACTACAGGCATGGAGGAGCATTATTTCAAATGTAGCCGGTAACCCCCCCTCCCCCCCCTCCCCCAACACATATGCGCGCGCGCACACAAAATAACCGATGGAACAAAATATACAATGATAAAAATAAAATATTATAACAAAGTTTTTTGCCTGTAAAATACCCGAGACCGCGGACATTCCTCTCAAGCACTATGGGGAACGGTGTATGGCGCACCATCCAGTGTATGGCGCACCATCCAGTGTATGGCGCACCATCCAGTGTATGCGCACCATCCAGTGTATTGCGCACCATCCAGTGTATCGCGCACCCTCCAGATTTGGTTCTTCTTCCCCATCCTTTAAAATACTCCGCCGTTAGTGTCTGTTTTAGAGTAGTACCATGGGCGAGATGACGTTCCAGAGGGGATCTTGTCTCATAATCCCCCGCCGTTAATTCTGTTTCATACTAGTAACGTCACTTCCGCGGCGGTTATTGATTGGCCTGCCAGCATGTATGTAAATATTTAGACCAATTAAAGGCGTTCAATTGTATTGTTTATTTCTTTCCACGTTAATGAATCACAATTAAACGGTGCCAAAAATTGGGTGCGTACGCTTGTGGAATGACTAGCAGACTAGGAGAGAACTGAACATTAATGTCACTTTTTATGTCAAAAACATCTATAAGTCTATTATTAACAGATTAATAGCAAATTAGGTTTTGAAGTATGGTTACAACTTCACAACTGGTATGTTTATAGCCACGTACGGAAGGTTCTACCTCTATGAACTGATGAAATTAAAGAAAAGAATATAGCAGGGCACTTTTCAGCATTTTGCCCCGTGTAGTGCAAGCATGCGTGCAATGGAGGGTACTCCTTGTCCCATACGATGAAGGGCACGGCGATCGCCCATGGTCAGATGGTGACGGCCCACCTCTAGCTAAACACTGAGTTCTATACATTAGCTGTTACGCCAAACATGCCAAAAGGTCATGGCATTTCGGGCGGACTGGCAACAAACTATGTTTGTTTATCTGTTTTTCGCCATTTAATAATTTTACACAATATTATGTATCAAATTATTGGTGTGGAAAAATCGCTGCGTCCACGTCCCTCTCGCTGCCTATCAACCAATGTGTTACATCATAAAGAGCAGTGACATTGACTTTTGTGTGGTCTTCAACAGTTTGCAGTTTCCTACTTCCTTTACTATGTCAGTACAAACTGTTAAAATAATTATTTTTTGGCCTGCCATAGTCTGATAGTGTTCTCTAAAATACATGTGGTTTTAATGTCGGGATCCATGAACCCAGGAGTTTTCATCCTAAACCATTTCTTAACCATGACCTTTTTATATTTTCTTGTAGAAGTTGTGGAGACTGTCATTAGGGAGTTGTTCCCTGCTGTCATAAAGGCTGTGGTGTCTATTTCTGGCTAGCCTATTCAGCATCTAACAAAAAATATCACATATAATTGCAAGCGTGGGTTGCGATGGTGAGTAGAGGTACTATCGACAGGAGGAATTACTTCTGCATGAAATAACTTCTCAGTTGTGAAAGAATTATTCACAGTAATGTTCAGCGTTCTGCATGACTTTTTACGGTGGCAATCAAATAGAATTGCCCTGTGCCACCCTACTTGCACGGGAGAAGTAAGTGCACTGATAAGAAGTGCGCTAAGTGTTTTGTTCAAAGAAATATTAACTCCTCTGGCCTGTCCCGTCTAATTCTGTTGTGGTACTCCAATAATAATCTTGCTAGACGCTGTGTGGTTGGTCTTGAGTTTCGCAGGAGCCGTTTACACTTGTATGCGCACCGTTATCTCTCCTGTGATCACATGGAAAGTAGGACAATACCTTCCTCTTGGAGTTTGTTTTCATGCTCATTTTGTGCGCAGGCATAGACCTGTTGATTAAAAAGAAGGGAATCATCTATTCCATATCAGCACTTCCTTCCTATGTAGGCTACTTCTCTAAACACAATGTTCTGTTTTCTATGTCCATGCATTTTCAAATTTCTTCTCCACCCCTCAGCCCCTGCAGTAACTCTCTGTTCAAACTTGGCCACGCCGCATCTGCCTGAAGTGACACTCCTATGTATTCAATTAAAAAGAAAACTAATCAACTTCACGTTATGATCGTTTTGTCAATTTTCTATCCGTTATAACTTAAAAGGAAAAGTATCGTCCCATGAATGCGCTCAGAAGTTAACGTCGCCGTGCTAGCAACGTCACTTCCGGTTTTCAATTTTCCTTATTGATTTCGAGAAATCTGTGATGTTCGGTCTGACGTATGTGTGATCAATAACATCGTAGATTTCTCGCTAATCAATACGGAAAATTAAAAACGGAAATGACATTACGACGGCATACACTTTATGGGACGATACCTTTTCTCAAAGGGCTCAATGTATCGTTCCTCGTACCATACATAACACAAACACTTTCATTCATGACAATTCATCCGTACTTACATGTTCAAGTGACCAAATCATATATAGTGTATGGAATTCTGATTAACTGGATATGGAAATGTTAAAACAGAAAAATCGGTCTCTGAAAGCTAGGCAGTTTAGGGTACGGCACAACCCTCTGACCCAACCGTCTGCAGTCTGTCCTCTAAATGGAAATCCACCACCTTCGTCCGGGCTTTCGTCATCATTTTGTTTTTCTTTTTCTAATTGGTTGATCACACCTCATGATATACCGTATACATGGTATACTGGTATACCGTATGCATGGTATATACCATCCGTTTGCCCTACTTCTTTCAATAGAGTCTCTTGAAGCTGGGACAGTTACATGTAGGTCTCTGTCATTATATGCTACTATTAAGCTCGTATATTTCTTTTAAATTTCTTCCGGCTGACTAAAACTACAGGTGAAACTTTTTTTGCAAAGATTCGTTTTTATGCTCACCAAATGAAAACTCGGCGTCGTGAAATCTAAAGCTCCCTAATAACTCGGTAAGGTTGTCATTTGAAAACAAGATTCCTATGACGCATGTTCATTTCAAATATGGTAGTCTGCCAGGGTGTTAATTGTACTTTGATATCGTGTTCCGACGACGACGAGTGAACACACAATTACAATGACGTCTGCGTATTCGGTTATCATGGTAGTAATAATGTATCACGAAACGCTTAATACGACTCGGACGAGAACACAAGTACGACGTACGGACAGACATAATTGACAATCAAGTCAATGTCCACGGTCCGTTTAACCAGTTGTGGTGCACTGGCGTGTCTACCAATCCAGGCTTGAACCCAGGGCCTCGTGGTCTGTAGACATGTATGATAACCGGTACACCACAGTATGTATCATGTTTCGTTTTGCAATAGTGGGATATGATAAAGTCACATCCATAACAACAAATTCAAAATTGATTAGCGTCTTACTTGAGGAAAAAGGAATTTGATTCAAATCATTAAGATAGGTATATGTGATTGGTGTCGCAAATCTAATTAAATAGTGTCAGTGTGGTTTCACAGTGGCAGTTTCATGACATCGTCTCATCTATGTTTGAAAATGATTGGAAGTATTTGATTTCTTATTCGTTGAAATCAGGTAATAAAATGTAGCTTTATATGAATATGGCATTTTATAAATTTGCTTTGCAAATGACATTTGTCTATGTACCAATAATTATTTTACATAAAAAGGTATAAGACTTCAAATATGATGGAGTAATAGTAGTAAGAGCCGACTATACATAGCACTTTACTTCACCTAAGGTAAAATTCGCCATGCTGACTGTCCACTTCTCATCAGGGAGTTGGAATCTATTCCAACTCCCTGCTCTTATTGACTTAGTGTGTGAAAGAAAATTTAGATTGAAAAATCTTTGTTGGATTATCCGTGTCCAGATTATTGAAGCGGTTACTGTTATTTAAAATATGATTTGAAACCAAAATATTGGTCGGAGGTTTTACATTGCTCACCTTACTCACGTCATTTTACGTCCAAACTCTATCTGTCTATAGGGAAATTTTGGTTCGCGAGTCAAATGCCCGTCAGTGGCGCCGCCAGGGGTTTGATATTGGGAATCACAAACCTTTTCGGCATGGGGTCAAGGGCCTAGGGTCCCTTTTGGAATCAAGGGAAGCCTCTCCGGAAATTTCGCATTTTCCAAGTTTTAGATGCCCCAAAAAGACTCTGAATGTGTGCAATACACGGCTCTTTTAACTAAATTAGGATGATAACAAACGATCTAATATACCAGCATATAATTTTACAATGATACAGATTACCCCACGCACCCACATTAAAAAAGTCAAAATATGGGTTCGATGTTGAGGGCACAAACCTTTTCGGCATTGGGTCAAGAGACCCGCTTTAGGGGCCTTGTGGGATCCAGGGGCAAAGCCCCGGTGGGGGTCCCGGGCGAAGCTTTAAATGCCCCAAAAAGACTCTAATATGTGCAATTTTAAACTAAATTAGGATGATTACGAACAATCTAGTATAGCAGCATATAATTTGGCAATGATACAGACTACCTCCCCCTCCATTTTTTCCCGTCCCCTTCCCTTATTAAAAAAAGCAAAAACCCATTTTGGACAAATACATTTTTTGACATTTCGGACATGGGGGTGAAATATGTCTCCACCCCCCCCCCTCCTCCCCCACCCCCGCTCTGTGAAGGCGCCACTGATGCCCGTCGCACTTATTCTAAATATATTTTGAAACCAGAATATTAGCCGTTTTTTTTTACATCGGTCACCTTATCTACGTCATTTTACGTCTAAACTCTATGTCCGTTAAATGCTAAGATTTTACCGCACGTAATCATGTATTTTGACATTTTTTAAGAAAATGATTCTGCATCAGAAATTTTGAAGTTACTTACCATACAACATTATATGAATCCTCAAATAATACAAACAAATAGTAAAAAGGAAGTTTTTACCTTTCCATGACGCAAATTTTAACGAAAAATTTGCAGAAAGGCCGTACCTTGATTTCGCGGGCGTGCACGTTAACTTTGACGTAATGATGAACTACAACCACTGAGGCCTATGTCGCATGCACTTCATGGGCCCTGCAACATGTTAGTGGGCCTCTTGAAGAGGCTGTGTTTAGTGATTTTCTGTAAAGATCTCTCTTAAAAGCTATACGTTTTCAAAATTCCTTTTATTAATAAATTATCCACACAAAAATTGTCCAATTGGTTTCTTCAATATTATTGTTCTCTATTATGTATAATGCAATTAATTGTGTAACCAATAACCTTTAAAGAGGAAATGTCGTCTCAGAAAACTACTTGACCCCGCATGGTAAAAACGTCACTTCAACGGTGTTGATTGATTGGATTGTCAGCATGTGTACAAATATCTAAACGAATCAAAAACGGTCACTTGTATTGTATATTTCTGAGTGTCCAAGTTAAAAAGTGGTCCTGCCATAACAAATTGAGATTTAATCTGATATAGGTTTTTCATATCCCGATCTAAATTAAATAATCCGTCAAGAAATCCTGGTTCTAAGTCCATTTTCATAATGAAAAAGGACTTAGAAATTGATCATTTATTGCTTAATCTGAAAAAAAGTTGAAAGGGATTTGTGACGTCATAACAGTTTGTTACGTTATTTCAGGGACTGCTGCTCGTAAGCAATGCATCACACATTTACTAACCACGTACAAATAGCTTATGTTTGAAAGTGGGTAGGGGAGGGGGGCGGTGCGCAGAGGATCTGAGGTGCACTTTCCAACTATCGTATTTTCAAAGCATGTAGCACAGCAATATAGCTTTATAAGGTCAACCTCCCCTCCCCCCTCCCCCTTCCCCCCTCGCCTTTCTCAAAAGGAAAATTTATAAACTTTTATAGGTTCGAACATTACTGGTGACCCATTTCCCCTTCTTTTTAGATTAACAGCTTCAAAAATTCAATTGTGGTCCAAACATTTGGTAAAATATAACAATTTTATTGAAATCTACAACAACTGCTGAATTGAAAATGTATAGATCATAAGTCTTGCAATCGGAAGGAGTTACACCTATAGATCATGATTAGCCATTGTATGATTCATGAATCGGAATATGTTTAATTTTAAAATAAAGTGAAGAGCAAAAGGGTCTTTATGGAGGCCATCATTTTTTGCTGCTGTGAATAAGATATGTAACTATTTCTAGTATAAATTAAGACAAGGTGGCCCAAATTCACACCCAGTCTTTGGCAAATTAGTGGCAAGTATCCCATTGTCAATGTTTTTCTAGAACCCAAATTAAACTTGGCCCTCCGCGAGCAAAATTTGGGGTATTTTGCGTGATGTTACTTTCTTCAATCTGTCAATCTGTCAATAAAAAGATCAGTTAGGTTAAGGGGACTTAAATATATTTGAAATAACACTTTTTTGTATCTCTGTCAGTCTGTAAAGGCATAAAGGGGCACCTTTTAAACTTTACAAAGAAGATGGGGAAAGGGAAGGGTCAGTTTATGTTATTACAATGCCCCGATGAAAATAATACGTTTTGCCCTGCATATCCCATTTCAAAGATACCCCACTAATGAAATTTGGGATTGCTCGCCTACTCTAAAAAGGCCCAGTTTTAAAGATTTAAACAAATTATACGCTGGGAAAACAAAGGTAGGAAGAGGCGAAGGCTTTTTAAGCATTACAAAGTCCAATATTGTCCAATATGTATAGGGCTGTTGGGCCTTATACTTTGTTCTTTAGAAAATTTCAGTATCGTGGATGTGCGCAAAGTGCGTGAAATTTCACATTTTTAGTCCTTTCAGGGCAATTATTGTGTTACTTTGCTTAATTAAAAATCAAATATATATAAAGAAAAAGGTTTTCAATGTTTGAAAAGGCATGTTCCTTCTCTAAAAAGGTACTTGTCCTTTGAAAGAGCATTTTTCCCTCTGAAAAAGGGCAGTTTTCCCTCAGAAAAAGGGCACTTTTCCTCTCTGAAAAGGGCAATTTTTAATCTTTTGGGAAAAATGGGGGGGGCACGTTCACCTTGTGCCCCCCTCCTTCCCCGTTCCGCCGACCCAACAATAAGAACCTTTAGTCCCTACCATAACAAACTTTAGTCCCAACCATGATACACTTTAGTTCCAACTATAAGATACTTTAGTCCCAAACATGATATATAGTCCCTACCAGAAGAAACTATAGTCCCAACCATGATACACTCTAGTTAAAACCATAAGAAACTTTAGTTCCAACCATGATATACTTTAGTCCCAACCATAAGGAACTTAAGTCACAACCATAAAAAAATTTAGTCCCAATCATGATATACTTTAGTCCCAACCATAATAAAGTTTAGCCCCAACCACTTTAATCTCAACCATATGAAACTCTAGTCTCAACCATGATACACTTTAGTCCCAAACATGGTACACTTTAGTCCCAAACGTACACAATTGTAGTCGTAGTTATGATACACTTTACTTCCAACCATAAAAAACTTTAGTCCCAAACATGATACACTTTAGTCTCAACCATAATACAATTTAGTCCTACACCATGATACACTCTAGTCCCAACCATAAGAAACTTTAGTCCCAACCATAATAAACTCCATTTTCAAACATGATATTCTGTAGTCCCAACCAGAAGAAACTTTAGTCCCATCCATGGTATACTCCAGTCCCAACCATAAGAAACTTTAATCTCAATCATGTTACACTTTAATCCAAACCATAAGAAATTCTAGTCTCAACCATGATACCCTTTGGTCCCAACCATAAAACCTTTAGTCCCAACCATCAGAAACTTTAGTCACAACCATATGAAACTTTTGTCCCAAACATGGTACACTTTAGTCCCAAACTAACAAAATTAGAGTCCTTGCCATGATACACTTTATTCCCAACCATAAGAAACTTTAGTCCCAAACATGATACACTTTAATTCTAACCATAATAAATTTCAGTTTTACCATAAGAAACTTTAGTCCCAACCATGATACACTTTAGTCCCAACCATCATACACTTTAGTCCCATGTGACCACACTTTTAGTTAAATCAATTTTGTCTGGGTGGATATTGTTCCTTCTTTCAACACTGGAGTTTAGTCCAAAACATAGTACACTTTACAAAACTTAGTAAGCATCCACTTCTTGATGTCTTTTAAACAGTTTTCCAGACAATCAACTTGATCAGCAATATCTGAATTATTAAAAGAAATGTAAAGTTGAGTGTCATCAGCATAGAAATGATATCCATTGGAAGTCCCAACCATGATATACTTTAGTTCCAACCATAATGAACTTTAGTCCCTACCATATGAAACTTTAGTCACAACCGTGATGCACCTTAGTCCTAACCATAAGAAACTTTAGTCCCAAACATAGTACACTTTTGTCTTAAACTTACAAAATTGTAATCCTTGCCATAATACACTCTACTCCCAACCATAAGAAAATTTAGTCCCAAACATGATACACTTTAATCCCAACTATGATACAATGCAGTTCCAACCATATGAAACTTTAATCTCAACCATGATACTCATTAGTTCCAACCATATGTAACTTTAGTCTGACCATAAGAAACTTTAGTCCCGTCCATGATATACTTTAGTCCCAACCATAATCTAACTTTGGTCCCAACCATAAGAAACTTTATTCCCAACCATATGAAACTTTAGTTTCAACCATGATGCACCTTAGTCCCAACCATAAGAAACCTTAGTCCCAAACATGGTACACTTTAGTCCCAAATGTACAAAACGTTAGACCCTGCCATGATACATATTACTCCCAACCATAAGAAACTTTAGTCCCAAACATGATACACTTTGTCTCAACCATGAAACATTTCAGTTCCAGTCATGATAGAGTTTAGTCCCAACCATGAGAAACTTTAGTCCCAACCATGATACACTTTAGTTCCAAAATAAGAAACTTTAGTCCCATCCATAATACGCTGTTGTCCCAACCATAATATACTTCAGTTCCAAGAATAATAAACTTTAGTCCCAACCATGATAGTCTTTAGTCCCAACCATGATTCACTTTAGTCTCTATCATGTTACACTTTATTCCCAACCATAATACACTTTAGTCCCAACATGATACACTTTAGTCCCAACCATAATATACTTTAGTCCCAAACATGATATACTTTAGTCCCAATCATAAGAAACTTTAATCCCAACCATTATACACCCCAGTCCCAACCATAATAAACTTTAGTCCCAAACATGATATACTTTAGTCCCAACAATAAGAAACTTTAATCCCAACCATGGCACACTTTAGTACCAACCATAAGAAACTTTTGTCCCAACCATGATATAATTTAGTCTCAAGTTAATCCAAACCATGCTAGACTTAACTTCCATCCAGAACAAACTTTGATCTCAAGTATGATACACTTTAGTTCCATCCATAAGGAACTTTAGTCCCAACCATAAGAAACATAAGTCCCAACCATGATATACTTTAGTCCCAGCCATAATAAACTTCAATCCCAACCATATGAAACTTTAGTCTCAACCGTGATGCACCTCAGTCCTAATCATAAGAAACTTTCGTCCCAAACGTAGTACACTTTTGTCCCAAACTTACAATATTTTAGTCCTTGCCATGATACACTTTACTCCCAACCATAAGAAACTTTATTCCCAAACATGATACGCTTTATTCCCAACCATGATACAATGCAGTTCCAACCATAAGAAACTTTAGTCCCAACCACAAGAAACTTTAGTCCCGACCATGATTGCAGCCATAATTTAGCTTTAGTCCCAACTATAAAATCTGTTATACCCAAGCATATGAAACTTTAGTTTCAAGCATGATGCACCTTAGTCCCAACCATAAGAAACATTAGTCCCAAACATGGTACACTTTAGTCCCAAACGTACAAAACTTTAGTCCCAAACATGATACACTTTACTCCCAACCATAAGAAATTTTAGTCCCAAACATGATACACTTTATTCCCAACCATGATACACTTTAGTCCCAACCATGATAGACTTTAGTCCAAACCATGATACACATCAGTTCCAACAATAAGAAGCTTTAGATCTGTAGTACCATCCATCATAGACTTTAGTCCCATCCATTAAAATCTCTAGTCCAAACCATGATACACTTTAATTCTAGCAATAAGAAACTTTAGTCCCAATCATGATACACTTTAGTCCCACCCATAAGAAACTTTAGTCCCAACCATGGTACTGCTTTAATCCCAACCATAAAAATCTTATTCCTAGCCATGATACACTTTAGTTCCTACAATAAGAAACTTTTGTCCCAACCATGATACACTTTAGTCCGAACCATAAGAAATTTTAGTCCCAACCATGATACACTTTAATCCCATCCAGAAATTTTAGTCCCAACCATGATACAATTTAGTCCCAATCCATAAGAAATGTTAGTCCACAACATGAAAAACTGGCACGAAACATGTATTTCAAGCTGAGATCACTGTTCCTTTTACAACGCATATAACCTTTCAACATTTGGTTTTATCTGGTGCCCGATTTATTATAAATTCATTGATGTTTTTGCCTAATATTGGTTCAATACCTTGTGTGGTGATTTTTTCTCCTATAAATTCAGTTAACAATTCATTAGAGCTAATATCTGTGCGAATATTTCCGATTGTTTCTTATCACACTTTGGAGGAATTGAATTAATTAATCAGATACATAGGGTGTAACATATGACCCAATGCCTTCATAAACAGATCCTCGTAGTTTCGCACAGTACACAGATACAGCCTCTCTTGAAGTGTATTAAATCATCGTGAGGGATATTGAAACAGGCCCCAGAGAATGGAGGAATTTTCTCTGCACCATCGGTTGTGGCACTAAAGCAGCCGCCGAGTCTTAGGAATCTGTTGTTACGCCCAACATATCGCGCAGGATGCCTGGGCGAGGTAATAAAGCCTGCAGGAAGCCACGTTGTCAAATCTGCAGGCACATAGTCACGGATGAGACAGTATCTCTCCCGAGGAATCACGTAATTAAACCGGGAACTTTTTCCTGTGATTCTTCAAATGTGGTTTACTGCGTGATGTGGTTGAGATGTTTGGAAATTTCTTATATTATTGAGACTGGAACCTCTTTTCGATTAAGGTTCAATAACCACAAGCAGTCTATTTGCGATTTTGACGGTGATAGTGAGGCTTATCCCGTGACAGTGCATTTCAAGTGGCCTAGACATAAGTTGGAACATTTGAAGGTGGTTCTCATCAGGGAAAACTTTAGAGGCACGGAAGATAAAAAGTTGTTTAAATTGCAATTCATGATTAAAACTAAGAGCCACATCCATGGACTTAATAGAGACCTGTCTTATCTTTCTCCTTTTTTGTTTTTAAGAAAAATGTTTTCCACTTCAACTTCGTCTCATTAGTCCTTCTGTTAATTTCGTGCCGTAGCGCATTTTGGCGCCGGTTTTTTACTCTGTTCGTTGTTTCCCTTTTGCGTCTACTATTTTACGCGTACATCTTTTGGCGCTCTGTGTAATGTGCTTACATGCAAGCTATCATCGCTGTTATCTTCTAGCGTCATTTGACTTCATAGCACTGAAGAAGGAAACAAGAGTTTTCGAAATATTTGGTTTATAAAAAATTATATTGGCTAGAGACATTGTCATTTTTTCCTATTTTGTTTTATACATATATATATATATATATATATATATATATATATATATATATATATATATATATATATATATATATATATATATATATATATATATATATATATATATATATATATATATATATATATATATATATATATATATATATATATATATATATATATATATATATATATATATATATATATATATATATATATATATATATATATATATATATATATATATATATATATATATATATTTATATATTTATATAAATATATATATATATATATATATATATATATATATATATATATATATATATATATATATATATATATATATATATATATATATATATATATATATATATATATATATATATATATATATATATATATACATAAACATATAAATATATAAATATATATATATATATATATATATATATATATATACATATATATATATATATATATATATATATATATATATATATATTATATATGTATATATGTATATATATTATATATATATATATGTATATATATATATATATATATATATATATATATATATATATATATATATATATATATATATATATATATATATATATATATATATATATAAATATATAAACTTGTATATATATATTTATATAAATTGTGCTATATAAATTTTGATTCATATATATATATAATATGTATATATTATATATATATAAGCCCTTTTCTATAATACATATAAATCTGTATATCGCTGTATACAATTTAATTTACAGATGTGATTTATAAATATATAAATTTGATATATATAATTCTTTATATGGCTTTATATATTTTATAATTTTCTATATAATTACATAAATCTTTATATATATGTATACAATTTATTTTATAGATGTATTTTATATATATATATATTAACATATATGGCCAATTTCTTTATATATTTATATAGGTATATATATATATAATATATATAATTACCTGACACCCACCTGAAACTACGCAAGATCAAGTCTTATCTCCCTGTCATAATGGTCGATGCTGTCGGGATTCTGTTATATCCCGTTATCATCAAATCAGTGTGAAAACTAGAAAAAGAAAAGAGATTCATAAATTTCTTCATCCATATATTTTTTGCATATCAATATTCCCAATTCCTTACTCTGCACCCATTGTTAATTATTGAATAAATTATTAAATCATTAACATATGCAATTGAGCAAACCAAAACTTTGTTGTGAAGTGTGTATTGTTTCCTTTTCGACAGTTGATGGCGGTGGCGTGATTAGAGCGACTGGACATTTTGCTCAGTTACTTGCGGTTTGGGTGAACAGTAATATATACCTTATACAGCAATATATACAACAATATATCACTTTTCATGCTTATTTGTAATCGACAGAGGCACACGCTTAAAATAGAGTTGAATATTATAAAATACTATAAGATATAAGATCTTACAAAATAATCTACTTTCAATTGAGAATAAGAAATTCGTGAAGAATAAAATGTACATTATATGTGAATATTAGGTACATACGTATAAGTAAAGATGCATACCGTACTGGGAAAATTTTTGCAAATATGATAAAGTGATATAAAAACATAGCAAAGCAAAAATGCACAACTTAATCTATATTGCCACGTCAAATTGACATTAATAATTATTTTGAATATACATCTATTTGCTGTTAATCCTCTTTTCACAATTATTTCTAGGAAATGACAAAGATTTAATTGACGCTCACGTGATGCACCAGTAGTTCACCCTGACGCAGGTAGCTACAGCTACAGCATTGAGAAAGATCAAGTTGACCCTTAAATGCTGTTGATCCTGTACTTGATAGCTACAGCTACAGTAACGAAGATCAAGATAATCCCATTAAACCCAGCAGTAGTTGTTGATTCTTATCTCGAAAACTACAGCTACATGTACGATACTGATGAAGATCAAGCTGATCCTCCGGTCACCTCATCATCAGGTGTTGGTCCTGATCCTAGCAGCTATAGCTACGATAATGAAGAAGATCCAGTTGACTTTCCAGTATGCAAGTCCCTTATGAGTGCTTATCACGACATTAGTCCTTAGAATCATCATCTAGACGCACTTCTTGATACGCTTGGCTGAAGTCTAATTTGCTGAAGTTCTGACCTGCTAAATTTGCAAAAATATCCTCCACTTTTGATATGGGGTATTCGTCCACTTTAGCAGCTTTATTAACTGTCAGTTTATATTCACCACAAATTCTCGCTGATTTGTCTGGTTTTATCGGCGCAGCCCATTCCGAGTATTGCACTGGTTCCAGAATTCCTTCTTGAACCAGTTTTTCCTTAATTTGTGTACAGTATCACTTTCTTCCTCTCTGATACGTGCAATTTTTTTGCAGGTCGGAAACGTGTTTTTTATGCCGTTTTAATGCCGAGAACAATATTCATGGCTTTTCAAAAGTTGGACTGTCTTCAGATAAAAGTCGTCTTTGAATATCATCATAATTGATGCCACAAACTAAGCGATTCCTAAACATTTCATATGAAATTGATCCATAATTGCATGTTTCAGCTATGGAACAAAGTTTGGAGATAATAAGTTATACAAATTCATTTTTTCTTTCTGTATCTGCTGTTGAATTTGCATCGTTGGACAATTTTCGATGGCTTAGGGTTGTAATGTTGTCTTAAAACGCTTACCAGTTCCGTGTAGTCCTTTTCTCCTGGCTTTATTGGTGCGACCAAATTACTTAGCAGTTTGTAGGAATCGGGGCCAATTGAACTTAAAAGGACACTTTTTGCCGGGCTTTGTCGGAAATACCGTTTGCAACAAATAAATGTTCCATCCGTTTGATATACTGTGACCAGCCCTCATCCCTTTGAACTCGGATAAACTTCCAAAAACTGCGGCCATTGCTATAATTTCCTTTGTTTTAATTGACGGTTGTTTCTATAAATATACCACAATTATGATCTCGAAAGCTACAGCTATGCTAATTATGAAGATGAAACTGACCCTCCTGCAGTTACTGATCCTGGTAGCTACAGTTACGGTAATCAAGAAGACAAAGTTGACATTCAGTAAACCCACCAGTAGTTGTTAATCTTTATTTCGTAAGATACAGCTACATGTATAATACTGATGAAGATCAAAGTGACCCGCCAGTGACCCCATCAGTAGATGTTGATTCTGATTCTGGTAGCTATAGCTATGGTAGGGAAGAAGATCAAGTTGACTGTGCCATTATTCTTATCAGTAGTTCTCGATTCTCATCCAGATAGCTACAGACACAATAATGAAGAGAAACCAAGTTCACCCTCCATTGAACACATCAATAGTTGTTTATCCTGATCTAAACGTACCTACAGCTATGATAATGACAAAGATCAAGTAAGCTGACCCTCAAGTCACTCCATCAGTGTTTGTTAATCCTGAACCTGGTATTTATAGCTACAGTAATGACCAGATGTACCGTTCAGAAAATTTGGAAGCAGTTGATAAACTTGACGGTAGCTACAGTTATGACGCTTCTCTAGATGGCAAGGAGAATCCACAACCACAGCCCGTGATAGATTTGTTTGACAAAAGCTTTAGCTACTAATTTACCAGCGTAACATCTGCAAACACTAACGCAAAATTAAATTACACGGGTCTATATGGTAATCTTATATCAATTAACCTGCTATGTATTGTAACAAAATACTAATTTATGTCACTGTAAATAGCATGATAAGTGATATGACGATGTCTGGCATGACTATGCGAGGAGTGGTTGTATACGATATCTATCTTTGGTATAACAGCCTTCATCAACATCGACAGGAAAATGTAAACCTTTTAAATATAAAACAAGTGCATATCGTAGTAAATCATATCAATATGAGCGAGGAGTTTGCGAATTACATAGTCAAATGACCTCCGCCAGTTTGGTTTATTATCGTAATGCGATGCGAAATTTAAAAACTTACGTCTTAAAGGAGCACTCGACCGAAAGTGAGGGCGTATTTTATTGGAGTCTTTCAGATAATGTAGTGCGTGTCTTGTATAGACTTTTCATACAGTCTCTTTGGATTTCAATATTCATAGCTTTGCTGTGCTGTCGATCATGCACATAGGCCTAGCTGTGTAGGGTACTCGACTGGTTGTTAGGACTTGACAAATACACAGGAAGTTTATTTCGTTACTATTTTTTCTTGTAATTGTATTCACCCAATAAACTTTTCTTGGAGTTGGCGTCTTTTCACGATTAGAACGCATTTTAATGGTTATTTGGTAATAAATCAGCAACGATTTCGTACGTCGAGTCTTACTGTGTCGTTAAGCAAGTGTAGTAACATTATAACATTAGACATGATATATTGAAAAAGGTTTATTACACTAACTTACAGTCCAATACTCATAGTTATACGTTACTACAGTATTATTCAGATTCTCCTAACCCCAAGCTTCTTTATTGGCCAAAAATATCAAGCTTTAACTTTAACTTGGGACCTACAATTTGGTCACTATCGTAGTACCGTGCCAGAAGAAATGAAGATTGGAAGGCTCAACATGCGCAGACGTTCACACACAGTGCACGCTCGCGGGCAATCAGCGCGTGAACAAACTTTCATTGAGAGCACTCGGTGAGTGAACGAACTTCTATTGAGATTAAATCCTTGTAGAACGGGTCGCGAGATTTGATTGGATGTGGACGAAATGCCCACAAATTATCACAAAAAAGACGCTCTCACTTCATGGTTGAGAGCTCCTTTAATTTAAAGTTGGCATCGAATTTTCAAACCTTAGATTCAACTTTAAAGTTGACACCAAAATAGGTTTTAGTTTATGTACATTATTTAATCTTTACTATTACGAGGGGAAGGTCACTTCTCAACATAACAATAATTAATGGTCTCAAATATTGTATTGTAAATTTTAGGTTATGTGTAATATATTCTTTACAAAAAACAAGGGTTCCAGTCTAAATATCGAACAACAAAAATCAATTTATAATTTTATATATAATGAACCTTCTTTCATTACAATATGTTAATGAAAATAAGAGCCTTTAATTATATATTTGTTTACTTGTAATAACACATAGCGTCTAGTTCAAAATGATATCGAAAGACCCAGAAGTTATGTCGCGATGTATTTTTATTTCACCGTGACGGTTATAATTATGTCACAGGAACATATGTTTTTATTACACCAGTTATGACATATACAATCCGATCACATAAGTTTGTGACCTAATTTGTAGTCTTTAGAATCTAGATTTGGGGAAGGCACAATTTCTCTTAGAATCATCCGGACTCGGGGTAAAAAGCAATTTGATTTGCATTTTGGAGCATTCCGTCTGTGTTTGTCTTCTCCTATCGAGGACAGATATATATAATACCAATACTTACGCAGAAGTACAACTGGATGTATTGGCATAAATTTCAAGTGAAAAAATGAAGATTCTTAGGAATATCATCAATTTCTTCCTCATTCGCCCATCTATATTGATTCCTGCACTATCGATAAAAGCTGACGCTGCCGAAGATTCTCGAGAGTGCCGAAGAACCAATTGCTCAAATTGTCCCAGGGCAAGTTAATCCTGCTAATCAAAGTGTTCCAACTGACCCACCGCCAAATGGCAGTGACAGTTACAAAAATGATTATGAGGAAATAACAATTGTTCAAGTTGTGCCAGAGCAAGACGGTAGTGACAGATATAGTGATGATTATGAAGTTCTTTATAAAATTAAAGGTGCTCCAGTTGACTTACAGCCAGATGGTAGTAACAGTTACAGTAATGATTATGGGGGTATTCCTGCTAATCAAGGTGTTCCAAGTGACCCACCGCCAGATGGCAATGACATTACAGCTATGATTATGATAAAATACCAATTATTCAAGTTGTGCCAGGGCAAGACGGTAGTGACAGCCACGGTGATGATTATGACGTTTTTCCTGCTGATCAAGGTGATTAAGTTGACCCACCGCCAGATGGTACTTACAGCTACAGTAATGATAATGCAGGTAATTTTGTTGATTAAGGTGCTCCAATTGACCCACAGCCAGCTTGTGGTGATAATTATACTAAGGATTATGGAGATATACCACTTCCTAATGTTGTCTCAGGGCACGATGGTACTTACAGCTACAGTAATGATAAAAGGCTTAATCCTGCTAATCAAGGTGCTCCAATTGACCCACCGTCAGATGACAATGACAGTTACAGCTATGGTTATGAAGAAATACAAATTATTCGAGTTGTGTCAGGGTAAGACGGTAGTGACAGCTACAGTGATGATTATGACATTCTTCCTGCTAATGAAGGTGTACAACTTAATCCACCGCCAGATGGTAGTGACACTTACAATAATGATAATGAAGGTAATTTGTTAATCAAGGTGCCCCAATTGACCCACAGCCAGCTTGTGGTGATAGTTATACTAAGGATTATGGAGATATACTAGTTCCTAATGTTGTCTCAGGGCACGATGGTAGTTACAGCTACAGTAATGGTAATGGACTTAATCCTGCTAATCAAGGTGCTCCAATTGACCCACCGTCAGATGGCAGTGGCAGTTACAGCTATGGTTACCAATTGCTCGAGTTGTGCAAGGGAAATACGGTAATTACAACTGCAGTAGTGACGATCCTGTACAGGAGGACTCCGACAACAGTCTCAAAAAAGCACACTTGCAAATTTCGACATGTCCTGGAATCTGTTTAGCATTTTACTATGAATGAATATCAGTTGCTTCGTGTTTTCCGCCCCATTTTCAGGAAACAATTTACTTATAGAGACACATGAAAATGTTGGGTCAAAATCCACACGGGTACGTATGTTTATACTTTTCGAGCATCTAGACATACGGACATATTAATTTTATTAATGATCATTTTTCTTTCTTTGAAAGAAGATATTGCTTAATGTATTAAAAGTTTACAAGGCTTGTTGCAATGATAAAAGCGAGGGATACAAGATACGCACGAAAAATCAAAATATAGTCTACACTGAAAACATTGGTACTTAGTGCTAGACAGCATGAAAAAATACCCTCAAATGATTTTGACTTGCTGAATTATTTCTTTGAAATTTTTCCTCACCTAGTCATGAAACTCATGATATTTTTGTGAAAGGTATTTCCACCGAGTTGCGAAGCGACGGGTCCGGGGTCTGCCCTGCTTCCAAAACAATATGCCTGATCATCTCCCACCCCTACCCCTCCCACCCCTATCCCGCCTCCCATATTTCTGCATGCATACAAAATTAATAAGGTCTAAAATGAAACAATGGTTAGATTGTAGATGAAAATCCGGAGCGAAAATTGAGTATTGCAAAATTATCCGTTAAATCGTGGCAACCATACTATGGTCACTATGGTACTTATTGTTAGGATGTATAGGAAAACCTTCATTTTTGTTCAATTTTAAATCTTATTTAAAAACTTTTCGTCCCTGGTCATGAAACTCGTTAACATTACAAGATAAATAATCCTTCAAGTTTTCACACATTTACGCAAGTAGTGTGAACGTTTTTCATTTTCCCAATTTGATTTTCGAGAGAAAAGTAATCAATTTTTCTCAAATTACTTATAAAACAACTTTAATCCGTTATTAAAATAACTGAACATTTAAAGAATTTTGGATAATTTTACAAATTTGTTTTAAATAATTCTAAATGATAAATATTCTTGTGAAATTTATTTTCATATTAAAACTGAACTTAGTTCAAGAATGAAATAAATGTGAAAAATGATAAATCTAATAAACGCATGACGAACGTACTTCATTAAACTCTATTAGAAATTTACCGCTAAATACAGATCTGTTCACTTCTGCTGTGATGTTGTATCATTCCGCAGTCTTTAAATCAATTACATTTAAAACTCTTTATTGGTAGCATTGGCAGCAAATGTCTGTGAAATTTAACCATGCTATGTTTCCCATGAAAAACTCCACCTTACATGGAATTACTCCAATTCGAAGGATCTAGAAATGAATCTTAGCGTCACAGCTGTCCGGCAGACAAAGATAATTTGATGGGATATAAAAGGCAGATTACGCGAAAAGATATGCAGACTATAGGCAGATAGACATCAATAGTATATAGATTGACCAACCTTGTTGCTCTCTTGCAAGAAATGTTCATTTAAGTACCTTTTTTCCTTCAAAGATTGCAGGGGATTAAACGCAATAAGTGTAAAACCGAAATTTGTAATGTTAAATGTTTAGGTACAGAATACAGTGCCGCTGTACTTGTAGAATTTGACCACAAACAATGCACTGTTTTTTTTCTCACAGAAATTAATCCATGAATAAAATTCGGCAAGACCCTTACGCAAAGAGGTCTGCAGCAAAGACTGGATACCAATCACAATATAACCAGATAACCCATGCTGCGTAATTAAGCAGCCCAGTCTACCCAGTCGCTGCTGCCACCGGATCCCCGGCAGCAGGCCAACGTTTTTCAAGTGGGGAGACACACGTGTATAGGCGTGAGGTCCAGGGGCCCGCTCAACGGCCCCGATTGGGGCTTAGGGGCACTGTGGTTTTAGCGAATTTTTAGGGGAAAAAATAGGCCAAAATCTAACTGAATTTGGCAAATTCCAACTCTTACCAATTCAATCATAAGTTGAAGATGCCAACCCAACAGGTCCCAAACGTCTTTATTATTAATGTAAAACAAGTATCTAACTTTTGTTAACTGCAAACATGTAGAAGCCAAAAAAAATCTTTAAATGAACTTTAATGGATAGAACGGAAAAGGACCATTTTAGGAATGTGCATCGCTCCCTGTCAATATCTGACATGTAGATTTTCCATTCCAGTCACATTAAGGTGTTTCAGCTGACGTCATGAGGTCACGTGATTAAAACCCTCTATTG
This sequence comes from Chiridota heheva, assembly GCA_020152595.1. Taxonomy (NCBI): domain Eukaryota; kingdom Metazoa; phylum Echinodermata; class Holothuroidea; order Apodida; family Chiridotidae; genus Chiridota; species Chiridota heheva. The sequence goes on along the minus strand of JAIGNY010000492.1, from coordinate 3,100,102 downwards.
AGACCAATTGTTTTAGAACATTTTTTCACGGTTTTGTTTCTGTTATTGTAATCCGTAATATAAGAGTAGTTTACTTGACAATATTTATGTTTCTATGGTCCTGCTTGTTTATTTCTAAATAGATATTCATTTACGTGGAATGACGTTGGTAACTTAAAAGCAAATTATTATGATTTTCCGCGTTCAATACTTTTAAAACATTTAATCATTTTTATCCATCTACCCCCAACAATGTAAGCAGTAGTAAAATTCTGGCATAGTTCACGCAAATTCACAGAATCCGTCAAAGTTATATATATGTATATATATATATATATATATATATATATATATATATATATATATATATATATATATATATATATATATATATATATATATATATATATATATATATATATATACATATATATATATATATATATATATATATATATATATATATATATATATATATATATATATATATATATATATATATATATATATATATATATATATATATATATATATATATATATATATATATATATATATATATATATATAAATATATATATATATATATATATATAAATATATGTATATATATATATATATATATATATATATATATATATATATATATATATATATATATATATATATATATATATATATATATATATATATATATATAAATATATATATATATATATATAATATATATATATATATATATATATATATATATATATATATATATATATATATACATATATATATATATATATATATATATATATATATATATATATATATATATATATATATATATATATATATATATATATATAAATATATATATATATATATATATATATATATATATATATATATATATATATATATATAAAATATATGTATATATATATATATATATATATATATATATATATATATATATATATATATATATATATATATATATATATATATATATATATATATATATATATATATATACATATATATATATATATAAATATATATATATATATATATATATATATATATATATATATATATATATATATATATATATATATATATATATATATATATATATATATATATATATATATATATATATATATATATATATATATATATATATATATATATATATATATATATATATATATATATATATATATATATATATATATATATATATATATATATATATATATATATATATATATATATATATACATATATGAAGAAAAGTAATATGGGGAATTCGTTGTTGTGTAACTGTCATTGTTAATCTCAGGTATGGTATTAAGAGCGGATCAATTAGATCAATGTGTGTCATGTATGTTTGTATAGACAGCTGTGTCGTACATCATTGGTATAGGTCTATGGTTATTTTAATGAGAATAAATTGGCTTAGTGTTTCAGTAATTCGATTTTCCTAATTAAAACAAAATGTATAATGAGGTTAAATGATTCAGCTGCAGTTCAAAGTTGGGGGCCAAATACTCACTTCTGAAAAGTTGGGGGATTGACTCCTGGCCCCTCGCTTCCGGCGGCTATGTTTTCTCCCAACCCTACTGCTGCAATCACTTTTGACACATTTACCCCAACTCTACATAAGTTTTGTAACACACATTCGCGCAGTCTCACTAACTTGACATCGATAGAGGAGGAGCATGGTGTTAACATTTCTCTTGCCCTATCCTGTCATCATGCCCTCTATATATACTACTCGCAACTCTTCATCCTCACATCGCATACCATTTCCTTTGTACACCACCAAACCCAAGGAGCTTAGCTACAGTCCGTCACTCACGATATATAGACAGATAGGTCCACCCCACAATACAGACACCAGGCGTAACACACGCGCATCCTCATACAAACACCAAACAAAGACAGTCCCCAACATTCGACAACTACATACAGTATTTCTACTTCCCATGTTTTCTATTATGAACTTAACCTGTAACCAGGCCCTCTTCTTCCTTCCCGAATCCTGGTACTTTAATTTAATCTGTTTGATTGCTGGCTCGAATGTGTAATCGATCTGTTTACGTGCTCGTCGAAAGAGGACTTACATCTAGGAAAGTTAACAACCTAAATTATTTAATGTTTCACACAGACTATATTCGTGCATACATTCCTTGGAAAAAATAAATGCACGATTTTGTTTTAATGCAGAACAGGTGGGCGGAAAGAGTCCTCGGGCGAAAATCGAAATTTCCGACGTACAAACCCATTCTCAAGAATTCCCATAGATTTAGAAAAACAAGAAATGTATTCAAATTGGCTTGTAGAGGCTTTGTAGGTCCGTGAAGACGTGTCTTGGTCCCCCCCCTCCCTCTTCTCTATGGTTCAACCACAAACAACCAAAGTCATCTAAGAAATTCAAAGGACATTTCAAGGGACACACATGCAAGGCTCGAGAAGATGTCTTTTCGGGTAAGCAGGCGGATTGGTCCACCGTTAAACTGGTAAATTTCCTAATGGGCCTTTACGGAGAAATATATCGAGCAAAATCTAATACCAATTTGGAAAAATCCATTGCACCAAGCTCAATCTCTATCATGTGTGAATCCCTTGGCTCTGCAGATGAAGTGTGTGTTGCAAAATGTCCTCGTTCCTTTAAAAACTGTCACAATAACTGCTGCAGATCCAAGCTCTAGTTGCAGATTTTTTGTTATCATGCGGACCCTGCTGGGGTTGGAAGAAACCAAGCCCCTCCAGCAAATGCTATGGCTCTGCAACTAGTGCAAAAGGCCCATGTTGCAGACGCCACTGCCCCTCCTGTAAATATTAATGCTCGGTTTGCAGATTCAAAGCCCCTAATAAAACCCAAATGACATTCCTACAGAAACAAAAGCCCTACATCAGATACAAGGGTTAGTGTCGCAGGCACGGGGAAATGTGGACGTTCCACCTCCCCCAATGTTTTAAATACCACAAAATTTCTTGGTCATGAATTCTTAGTTTTGATTTTTTTATGTGGGCGTAAACAAATTTGTTGCCTCCCAGTGGCCTAAGTAAAGGATCAGTCGTAGCCTCAGAAAAGCATTTAGTCGGAAATGATTTTGTATCCCAAAGTCTGACAGAAATAGAACATTTGTATTAAATTAATGCTAAATTATTTCAAAAATTGCTCATGATCTTTTTTTTTTGCTTTGCAAAAATATGCCGACACAGAGAGGTAGGGACAGGATAGTTTTATAAAACAAAATGCGACAGAAAAATCATCCCACAAATGTGAATTCTTACCCCCACCCCCACCCCACCCCACCCCCAATATAATGACTCTACTGGTGCTGCTGACCAGGGTCCCTGTTGTTAACGACATGGCCCCTCCCTAAATGTTAGTGATCTTTCTGCAGATACAATCAATCCTTCTGAATAGAATTAACCTCCACCTGAAATGATGATTTGATTTAGACCAAAATTCTTCTTATTGGACTACTTCCTATTGTCGCACACTATGTGTTTTCTATTGTCGCACATGTGTGACAATAAGAAGCACCTTGTGTGCGACAACAAGAAGCAGTGACAATAGGAAGCACCTAGTGTGTGACAATAAAAAGCAGTGTGACAATAAGAAGCACCTTTCTTGTGTGTGACAATAAGAAGCAGTGTGATAATAAGAAGCACCTAGTGTGCGACAATAAGAAGCAGTGTGACAATAAGAAGCACCTTTCTTGTGTGTGACAATAAGAAGCAGTGTGATAATAAGAAGCACCTAGTGTGCGACAATAAGAAGCAGTGTGACAATAAGAAGCAACTTGTGTGTGACAATAAGAAGCAGTGTGACAACAGGAAGCACCTAGTTGTGACAATAAGAAGCAGTGTGACAACAGGAAGCACCTGGTTGTGACAATAAGAAGCAGTGCGTCAATAGGAAGCCTCACAGGCGCTTCCCGTTAAACTGCCATTCCACTGGTGGTGTTCCTGTTGTTGTCCTGGAATCCGGCGTGAAGGCTTATAGATCACCATTGATTACTTAATCTCAAAGGCAGCATACACGTTGGTACTATTACACCCAAGTGATAGCTGTCCGATGTTTGTTTTTCAATATTATAACCGCATTTTGGCGATGTGATATCTGCACGTTTATTCCTCTCGATATAATTCTACTGTGTGCATTTTATTGAATGTAAAAATTAAAATTGATCCAAAAAAGATATTAAATGTGTATTAATAACTGAATTGAAGTGTGGTCTAATCTCGAAAGACAAGTAAAGCTTTTTGTAACCAAAACAACATCCCATATTACTGAAATGCTTTGAAATATGTATTAATAATCATAGCTGAATTTAAGCGTGGTCTTGTTAGTAGTGGTTATTTTTTTATTATGCATATTTCAGAAGGGAACTTTGTTCATGGCAACAATGCATAATGTTTCTCGAAATGTATCAATTTCTACTTTTTTCTGTTCTTGGATTTCCTCAATACCCAATCAAGTTTAAAATACGTAATTAAAGCGATATATGAAAGTTCAAATAAAGATAGTTTAGAAACCGCATGCAGGAAGAAAAAAACAGACCACAATTAGACTTTTCTGAACTAAGTCTCAACTGTTTGGTTAGAAGTGTTTGATCATAATCATATGATTTACATAGCTTTATGTTTCTTCATAGGGTTAACTTTTTACCTTTCCAGTAAATATGATGAAACATGTTCAATGTTCATTTCACTGAATAATAGCTTTTTCAAGTAATAGAGACTACACTTGTGTATTCCTCTGCGATGTTTGCAAACTAATATTATTGGATAATAAGCTTGCCAAACATTTTCAGTCGTGCTGTATACTAGTGAGGTCAACATTCCTGTAGTTACCGGATGATTTTCTTCAAGTTGTCAATGTGATAGAAAATTCATCGTAAAAAGAGCGAATCAAAGTCTGTTGGATGCGTAGGCTTAGAGTTCAAATTCATTTGTACAAAAATGTCATGGATAAGCGCGTGCAAAAGGCCTACAAAGCCTAAACAAAGTATGCCGCAGTGTTATTAACCGGAAGCAAATATAAATTTATTTTATCAACACTATGCACCGTAGCATTTTGTCATCTGCCTGAATTTAGCCAAAAACTTCCCTGAATTGAACAAATCACAACCTTTGAGTAAAAGTACCAATTAAAACCAAACCTACGATGACCTCTAGTTTGCAGAGAGAGCTCATAATATTCAGTAAGCCGAAATTCCTGTTTTCCTGTTTTCAAACTTTAAAGGCCAGATATCACGTTAATGTGGATATAGAAATTCACACAAATCCAACGTTTTTGATTGGTCGAAATATTTCCACAAACGCCGACAAGCCAATCAATTATCGCCGCAGAAGTGACGTTACTTAGTATGTATCGGATATTGGTAACGGGTCAATTATTTGTAGACGAGATTCCTTCTTTAAACGACTGCAGAGCCAAGTGAATTACCTCAACACAGTAATTCTGAATTTTTAACTGACATCTCAGGGAACAGTACATAGTTTCAAATCCAATTCTTATACTTGCACACCGTATAGTGGAGAAAACGTTGTAGGTGATACAACATTTTTCAGTAGATATGTGCAAAAACAAATTTCCTTCAATCAATGTTTAATTACTTGTTTAAAGGAGCATTGTATCAAGGGCGCTCGTTTTTGTGCATTTCACGGATATATTATCAACAACAGAACGAAAACTTCATGCCTCCATAGCCCACAGACGACGTGAGGGCAAAGGTCACTTAATATTAATATTGACCAAAAAATAACGTTGCGACCTAGCTAAGCATTTGTTTTTGGGGACCCCCTTAAAACACGCCCTCACTTTTCGGTCTAGTGCTCCTTTGATATCTGAATATACCTACTTATAGATCAGGGTAGAAGAATACAATTTCTTGTTGACACCTTGTGCTTGCACGGCGATTTGGGACCAATGAAATATCTTCAATCACTGGGAATCGCTTATCGTATAATCCAATCATCTTTCTCCCCTCCCAATGAATGAGCTGTAGTCGCATCACTGGCAAAATTGGACACAATCTTACTTATATCAAATTGTACAGGGTTCTCTCAATTTGTTTGCTTTCTTTGTATTACACATAATACTTTCACCGAATTATTTAGAAAATGGCTATGACGAAAGTATAATATTTTCCTTAGTTCTCAGAGACTTAAAAATTGATTTACAATTGTAGTTTATTTTGTGGTGACCCACTTGGAACAGAAAAATTCTGACACAAAGGTCGACAGACAATGATTAATCAGTCACAATAACACTTCACATTTCCAATTCAAGGAAATGTCAACATGTAATTCACAATAACACTTCATATTTCACAATTCAAGGAAATGTCAACATGTAATTCACAATAACACTTCATATTTCACAATTCAAGGAAATGTCAATATGTAATTTACAAAAACACTTCACATTTCACAATTCAAGGAAATGTTAACATGTAATTCACAATAACACTTCATATTTCACAATTCAAAGAAATATCAACATGTTATACACAATAGCACTTCACATTTCACAAATCAAAGAATGTCAACATGTAATTCACAATAGCATTCCAAATTTCACAAATCACTTGAAGGAAATGTCAACATGTAATTTTTCCTTTTTATTTCCCCATTTTTAAATATCAAAGTTTCTCAAATAGCGTCCTATTTTTAAATATGGGTCAAAGTTTGTATAACAAATAATTTACTGTTAACAATAGGCAACTTCTTCCATTCAAAATGTTTAGCAGAAGGACCGACACAAAATAAGTTAACATGAACAATTGTTTGCCTGTCCCATGCTAAGGTCACAAAACATTACACAATTTAAATATCGAAGTTTCAACATTCTGTTAAATGGAACTTGCTGCTGTTTGCATGATTTTTATTATATCTTAAACCATTTAATATAATGTTGTTGCCAACTGTCCGTATACCTTTAAGTGTTCATTTAATGTGCAAATATGACATAGTGTACATGCATTCAACAAATTTACAGTAAGATATTCCCAACTTTCCAACTTAAGCCAAGTTTGGCGTATTTTTTTCTTACCCATCCTTCTCACTTTATTGTCGTTCAGTCACTCGGCCAACATAATTGTCCAGTGTCTCGAAAATATATCTCAAAAACCGAAAACCAGGTACTAAATGGATTTACTAGTTGGACAGAAGCAGATTGCACTGTTACATTACGTCAAACGCTATATAACAGGATTCGGTAGTATTTTTTAGAGATTAATAATAAGCCAAAAAGTGTATTAATAATTTATTTCTGAAAGCAATCCTTTATAATGTCTGTGGTAAGAGTTGGTAAGTGGTAAATGTAAAAAATATCGAACTTTCCACCGTAAAGTGAAAATCCAACAACTTTGACCTATATTGATACCTCTTGCAGAATGTGGCTGGGACAGGAAAGACGCTAATTGTGCTCTTCCTTGTGAAATCCCCAATCACTGCCAGATATGTGAGCACCTTTGTCGCAACATCAATTCAGAATTTGGCACATGATTCATCGAAGGAAGCATTTATAAGCAGCTTTTTTCTGTGGGTAAGCTAATCGGTTTAAGATCGAGGCCTCTATCCATCATATCGTTATGTAAGGAAGTGCACACAACACTCCTGTCCCCACTCCCAAGCCCCTAAGCACTCATACACTCACAATGACCGGGTTGGTCTTTCTTTTTGTAACCTTCATGATGAAAGCACATGCTTTGGTGACCAAAATGCTATGTATATGTACTCCAGAAAATCAATGTGTGCTGTTTTGCAAAATGTTTGAAAATTCTGAAAGTTATTTTAAAAATACTTCTCTCTGTCACACTTTCTCAGGACAATTGATGGTGTTATGTACCAGTCATTGGTAAAGGAAAAGGAGAAGGCACAAAAAACATACAATGAGGCAAAACCAGAGCCAAACAACAGCCCAAGTAAAGCAAAAGTAAGTCTACCATCTTATTGCCAGATATCTTCGATAAATGATTACATAATCTAATTCTATGACCCAATTATGAATCAGGGAAAAAGAATAACATTTGTTGTGGACATCTTGTACCTGCAGGGTACAACGATTTGGGGCGATCTTAGATATCTTCAATCGCTGGTAATCGCATATCTTGTAATCCAATCGTCTTCAACTCTTTCTCATCTCCCAGTGAATAAGCTGTAGCCGCATCCCTGAAAAAGTTAGACAATGTTTTACTTATATCATATCGTACGATGTTCCCTCAATTTGTTTTGTTTCTTTGTGTTATACATGATACTTTCACCGAATTATATAGAAAATACCTATCACGTAAGTCCAATATTTGATTTATTTCCCAGAGACTATAAAAATGATATACATTTTCATGGTGACCCAACTCTTATAACACAAAGGTCGACGGAAAGTCTTTAATCAGTCACAATAGCACTTCACATTTCACAAATTCTTTATATTTATTTCCCCATTTTTAAATATCAAAGGTTCTTAAATAATGTTCTACTGCAAAATTTGTGTCAAATTTGTTATAATAACTAATTTCCTGTTGACTATAGCCAACTCCTTTTATTAAAAATGTTTCGCAAAAGGACCGACACAAAATAAGTTTACATGAGCAGTTTTATAGTTGTCCCATTCTGAGGTCACAAAATATTACGCAATTTACTTATCTAAGTTTTAACATTCTGCTAAATGGAACATCGTGGTGGAACTTGTTGCTGTTTGCATAATTTGTATTATATTTTAAACCATTTAATATCATGCTGTTGCTACCTATCCATATACCTTTAAGTGCCCATTAATGTGTTAATATTGACATAGTGTACATACATGAATTCAACGAATTTACTCTAGAAACTTACCAACTTAAGTCATTGGTCCTGACGTTCTCGGCGTGTTGTGCTGTTACTAGTCCTTCTCACTTTGTTGTCATTGAATTTCTCGACAAAATTTATTGTTCGGTGTCTCAAACAAATATCTTAAAAACTGAAGTGTTGAAAACCAGGTACTGAACAGATTTGCATGTACTAGTTGAACAGAAGCAGACTGTATATTCCACTGCCATTTTGCGTAATGTGCTATACAACAGGATTCAGTAGTATTTTTTAGAAATTGATAAATAGCCTAAAAGTATGTCGATAATTTACTTGAAAGCAATACTATGCAATGTTTGTGGTAAGTGTTGGTAATTGTCAATAATATCGAACTTTCCACGGTAAAATGGCAAAGGCAACAAATTTCGATCTATTTTGATATCTCTTACAGAGTGTGGTTTGGACAGTAGAGACCCAAATTGTGCTCTTCCTTGTGGAATCCTTAATTACTGTCAGGTATGCGAGCACCTTTGTCACAACATCAGCTCGGAATATGACACATGATTCATCGAAGGAAGTTACGTATGTATTCCGACTGTCAAATGAGGCATTCATCAGCAGCTTGTCTCTATGAGTAGATCAATCGATGATGCTATACGAAAGTATTTGACATGCTTATCAAAAATTTAGATGAAATGAGTTGAAGCTGGTGAAATAATTGAGAGTTGAGAGGCTCTTGCCAATCATTATGTTATGTAAAGAAGTCTACACAACACACCTGTGCCACACCCACACCACAAGCATCCATACACTCACACTAACCCGTTTCATCTTTCTTTTCGTAACCTTTATGATGAAAGCAAATGCTTTAATGATTATAATGCTATGTATATATACTCCAGAAACTCAATGTTTTGCAAAATTATTGAAAGTCTGAAAGTTGTTTGAAAGATCATTTCTCTGTCACACTTTCACAGGACAATTGGTGGTGTTATGTACCAGTCATTGATAAAGGAAAATGGCGGATGCACGAAAAGCATACAATGGGGCAAAAAACAGAGTTCACACAGCAGCCCATGTAAAGCAAAAGTAAGTTGACCGTCTAATCGCCATATTTCCGCATTGGTCAATCTGCAGCATTTGCAGTTTTATCAGTGTATAGTTCTTTGTATTAAGGGTGTATGACTAGTGGAGAAAACATAAGCTTATTTGCTAAAGCATGAAAGTGGCAACAGATCTAAATATCGGTTAAAATAAACTATTTTACAGCTTTTTGAAACTTTATATTATATTTTCTGGTTTTGATGCAAATTTGTGATGCTTTACAAGGCGATCTTGGTAATTTCTGTTGTAAATGCCTAAAGTGATCCTTTTTCTAGCCAAAAGTTTTCTAACAGCAAAATAGTTTTTCCGCAGTTTGCAATGATTGATGTTTATAAAAGAAATTTAAGTAGAAAAGAAGTAGAAACAGACAACGAGGTGTCTTCCCTGAAAACACAACAGAAATCTAGAATAATTAAAAAAAATTGTCAGCCATAACTTAACACCGTAGAAAGTGCTATTTTCAAAATTCAATAACGGTCTGGCAAGACTGACCGTAAGTTTGTAAAGATATTGTTGATGAATAAATAGTTGAATATTGAAATGTATGTCAATTTTTTCAAAGAAATAGATGACAGACATTTCACCGTTTATGTTAATGTTGCTGCTTATGAAACAGTTATGATCAACCACCTTCCAGGAGCTGCTTCAAAGAAATGATGGTGTATTTACACACAAAATCAACATCTCTCCAGGAGATATAAGTGTGAAGGAAAATTTCTTGACACGTCACCAGTAAATCTGATTGACGTTTCTAAATTGGCTTGTCAGTATTTGTGTAATATTTCAACAAATGTGGAAACGTTGGATTGCATTGTATATTTATCTCAACGTGAACACAATATCTATACTTCTAAGCAAAAGAACGGTGGAAATGATTGTCATGTTTAACCTCATATCATGTTCTTATTTACAATATTCAAGCTAAAGATTGTTGTTGATGTTGGTTTTTTGGTATTTTTTGAATAAAAACATAATCAGACGCTCTGATTATATTAGTTATAACATCAATGCATCTTCAATTTTTCCAACTTGCAGATCGCTCGAAATCTAGCTGCACGGGTTTATATTACTGAACCACAATTTATGCGTTCGTCAATGCCAGCTGGATTCAAGAAAATACTCCTGAAGATGGCAAAGTACCCTCACGATTTTAGCAATACTCACAAGATATGGAAGAACACATGCAGTAGATGGTGAGATCGATTTTTGCAGGCCATTTGGGTATGTCTTCAAAAGGTCTAAGTGGAGACCTTTCTGTGATGTACGACCTGAAACACGATCAAAGTAATATACACGTTTGTGGTTTTTGCCGCCATTAAGCTTTGTTAATAACATTTGATATATATTATATATATATATATATATATATATATATATATATATATATATATATATATATATATATATATATATATATATATATATATATATATATATATATATATATATATATATATATATATATATATATATATATATATATATATATATATATATATATATATATATATATATAGATATATATATATATATATATATATATATATATATATATATATATATATATATATATATATATATATATATATATATATATATATATATATATATATATATATATATATATATATATATATATATATATATATATATATATATATATATATATATATATATATATATATATATATATATATATATATATATATATAACCTTCATTGGCGATTTTTCGTAATGTGGAAATATTTTCCGCTGTCCAAGATACCTTATATGACCTTTCTACACACACATTTGTGGTTAAGTTAATATACTGCTATGCTAGAATATTTTTCAAGGAGTTTCCAAAAAAATTCATGCCACTTTCAGGCTTGAAAGCCTGTAATTTGAAAAATAGTTTGCATGTTGATTGTAAAAAAATCTTAGTTAAAACTCATCATTCTATACAATAAATGAAGATTAAAGGACTGATTATGTCCAGGCGCTACTCCTGTGATCCCCACTGGAACCAATTTGCAATATAATGCTTTCCATGCGATACATTTTTGATTCAACGAATCTTAGATGGCATCCCCCATCCTTTATACTGGTTCTTGCATTGAATACTGTTATGCCATTGTGTATGCGAGGGTGCATGATGCATCTCAATCTCAATTATAGTGTTAAACAGTGCCATGGACAGATGGAGTCTGGTATCGCTTTCCAGTAATTTGTCAAAAGTGAAAAACAATATGATGAGATTGAAAAGGTATAAGAGCTGCTTTATACCTATTGAAACATATTTAGACAAACGTTTTAATACAATGGTTTGCTCGTAGCAAATATGTCTGATAATCGAACTTCACCAATGGGTTTCTACTGAAGCACTGGTGACGATCACGAATTTCTACGATTCACGATTTATATATTGTGACACAAACTTGAATGAATGTGAGAAATATTAAGTAAAAGGAACTCATAAAATCAATACGTAATGATCACAAGTACACCATATCCGTAAGATACATGTTGTCCATCCTAAGAAGCAATGCATGAGATGCTTTGTGGCACTTTTCCCTGGCATTTCAAGAAAGAGTTGCAACCAGGAATTTAATTCCACGTTTAATTCAATTTTTCACTAGATAATTCAAAGAATATATATGTCTAAAATGAACAAACTGATCGAGTGATATGTTCTTTATTCTCACATGGTACATGTACATTTTACGAAATATGCAAAAAAAGTAACAAATTAAATTTAATTATTTCTTTGTCAGGAAAACCAAAACCATTAAATGTTCGCTTTGTAAACATCCACCATCATCCACCAGCAGGCATATCTTGAGGAAAATCCACCTATCTCCCGGATGATTGTGAACACCTACCTCACTGATTCTAGCTCAGAGCAGGGAAGTGCTATTTCTAAATGGTACTTCCCTGCTCAGAGTATGGCACAACTCCATACCAACAACCCAGGAGTGGCATTGATGGAATTGCCCACATGGAATGTCCTCACAACGGGGCTATCATCATTACTGCTATGTCCAGTCAAAACATCATGAACTCGGCAACGTTTAGGTGCAATTTTGGACAAAGTAATTATTTCAAAATTATTAATCATTGCATTCTTATCATTGTAAAACGCTCATCACAATGAACGGTACATTTACTCACCGGTGAACAAAGCTTTTTAAATAATTTGGTTAACCATTACGTTTTGTGTTATTTCAGTAATTTGTTTTTGTAAAACTGGACCTGTTTTAAGACAATTTTCCCTGGGAACCCTCCTAACTTATGCTGATTTTGTATTTGTAACATCAATTAATACCTAACACTTTTAATCATGCGAGTTGATCGGGTAAATGAAAATGAAAAGTGGAAAAAATCACTATTGATGTAGATTGCTATTTGATTCATTTAAGTAAAGGTCAGTCATATTATTGTTATGCATGTTTCTTCCCTAATTATAGCCAACGTGGTGATGCTACTACTCCATATCCCGTATGAGGATACCACAAATCTTTATTGATCAACTAGAAATATAATTTTTTGAATTGTAAATGAAGATCTTGGAACACGGTACGAAATTAGCTTTCCTAAACGTGAATGAAAGCATTCTTGATCGATATTTAGATCTTTTGTTTGGGTTGATATTTATATATGTTTATTCATATGTATTTATGCTTCACATAGATGGACATCTAGTCAATCCCAAAAAGTTTTAAGATTTTAATAAGAATGAAAAAATATCCCAGATAAATCTGCCATGTAAAACTCACACAGTTTTCTCATTTTGAGGCTCACTGGTAAATAGTGTTACACGATTGTCAGCCTGTCCTTGTCAACCCTAACTTCTCTTTGATTGTGTGTTTGCTCTTTAGTGATGTATTGTTACATTCCTCAGAAATATTACACCCAACTACATTAGGCAATTAGGTTATACCTCCAAACTATATCGTATATTAATATTCATTCAATGCAGTTATCATAACAAAATGGTTCTCTTTCTGGTAAACCATTATATTTGTGATGTTATTTATTATATCTGTTGAAATTTAAAACAAAAATCCGTATCATTTTGGGGGGAAATTATTTTCTTCGGTGAAAGATAATTGGAGCAATTACAAGGGTGTGTAGTAGGTAATAATTGGAGAATCTAAATTGTGCGGGACAGTGAGTAGTAAGTATGGAATATACAGGGTGTGATACGGTAAGTTGTAAATAGGAAATGTGGTTGACGAAAAGTTGTAAGTAGGAAATTTACAAGGTTTGGGACAGTAAGTGGGAATTCTACAAGAAGCGGGATCGTTAGTGGTAAGTAGGGAATCTTCAAGGTGTGGGACAGTAAGTGGTAAGTGTGGACAGTAAGTGGTAAGTGTGGGACAGTAAGTGGTAAGTGTGGACTCTACAAGGGACGGGTAAGTAGGTAGTAATTAGGGAATATACAAGGTGTGGGACAGATAGTGGTAATTTGGGAATCTATAAGGTGCGGGACGGTAATCGGTAAGTAGGGAATCTTCAAGGTGTTTGATAGTTAGTGGTTAATATGAAATATACAATGTGTGGGAGAGTAAGTGGTTAGTATGAAATATACAAGGTATGGGACAGTTAATATTAAGTTGGGAATTTATAAGGAGTGGGATGGTAAGTGGTCAGTGGGAATCTACAGGGTGTGGGACAAGTAAGTGGCAAGTAGCGAATATACAAGGTGTGAGACACTTAGTGTTAAGTTTGGAAGTTATAAGGAGTGGGATGGTCAGTGAGGAATCTACAAGGTTTGGGACAAGTAAGTGGCAAGTACAGAATATACAAGGTGTGGGTCAGTAAGTAGTAAGTGCGGAATATACAAGGTGTTGGAGAGTAACTGGTAAGTGGGGAATCTACTAGGGGGTATGGTTAATGGTTATTACGAAATCTACAAAGAGTGCGACAGCAAGTCTTATGTGGAGAAGCTACAAGGAGTGGTAAAGTAAGTGGTAAGTAAGGAATCTACAAAGGGCTGGGAAGTAAGTGGTAAGTGGGTAATCTACAAGATGTGGGACATTTAGTGGTATATTTGAAATCTATAAGGTGTGGGACAGTAAGTAGTAAGAAGGGAATCTTCAAGATGCGGGACAGTAAGTGGTTTGTAGGAAATATACAAGGTATAGGACAGTGGGACGGTAAATGGTCAGTGGGAAATCTACAGGGTGTGGAATAAGTAAGTGGCAAATAGAGAATATACAAGGTTTGGTACAGTAAGTGGTAAGTGGGGAGGGAATTTACAAGGAGAATAGTAAGTGGGAAGTAGGGAATCTACAAGGTGATGGAAAATAAGTTGTAAGTACATTTTGCATTTGCCACAAAGTTTCTTTAAAATTGAAAATACCATCTTGGTTAGAATAATCTTGCCCCTATATAAATTTGGATCTGTACACCTGGACACGCTACTGTCATTATGTGGCTATACTGAAATTCCAAAGCATCTTTTACATCAAGGTGTATTTTTAGAGCAAAGTCTTAGTGCTCTTATTGGAATGATCTTATTTTCTGATTTGATTTGATAATTCTAGCACAACTGCAAACAATTGAAGTTTAGGGGCAATGGAGTTGACGTTAACTGTTGCCAACACAAGCCACATACCTAAAATAGCAACACCTTATTGCGTAAGATTTCCTGTTCAGAATTTTTTAGACGATTTGAATAAGGGAATTCTGTGCCTGCGTGGCACTTCAAAGAAAACCCAGGTAAGAAAGATATACTTAGCATACACATTTTGATTGGTCCTCACTATTTAATTTAATGACAAATTGTGCCAGGATAAGTGATCTTTAAACATGTTAAGAATGAACTACGATCCTTGGTAACTTTAGTCATTTAATCACGTACAGGTGCTAAGTACTAGTGTAAATTCTTGTTATATTAAGATGTTGACTAGTTAAAGATTATGTTGTAAATTACTACGCATTCTTTGTGAAAGAGTTAGTTTTCATTTGATTTCTAAATATTCATTTACAAGAAGAAATACATCTCTCTAAAAATAAAGTCTCTATTAAATAAATGGCTGTGAAGATTATTCGTGTTGGTTAAGCTTCTGATTGGTCTAACCCTTAGGTGTCTGGATACATGGTGGATCAGGCATCCTGGAGAGAGATGGATACGGTCACTTGTATTGGATTTATTTTGCAACTTATGTAAGTTGGTGGGTAGCCGGACGTTTGAGAAATAGAACGAGCTATGTGAATATCAGAACTTGTTACAATGTATTTCATTTTACCTACTAAGGATATCCTCCTTAGGTAAGATAAATGGTTATTTTACATTTCAATTACTATTATTGCCATTTTGTTAGTTTGTCAAATTTAAAGAGTACAAATAGGTTAAAAATTTCCAATATTTGGTCATAGGTGATACCTGATACCTTTTAGTAGGTAACAGGACACCCATGTTTTGTTTTTTCATCTCCTTTTTATATCTTAACTCAGTTTGTTTATAAGGAAACAAATATATCATTTTGTTCCTAACATTTCCCTCAAAGAATTGTAAATCTTGCATGTGTTCTAACGTTCACATTGAAAGGTTAAATCTCGAAACCTTCATTTGCTAATGAAGATCATAATGATTTTAAATAGTAACTGTTTTCCACCGTCGATCTAGTTTAAAGACGTGTTATTTTGCTATCTAGTAACTAACTTTTCTATAGTCCACAGAGTCTGTGCCATATGTACATGGCGCGAGTAGAAAACGCCTTTAATTAGCACTCTTTGATCACAAAATGGATTTATATGTTAAAAGATCTATAGTGAATCTAATGTATGGGAAATACCCATTTTAAATGGGAAATATCCATTTTAAACCATTAAATGGAGCATTTTATCATTACCATGCAGGAAAGTGTGTTATGTTTTCCACAAACGGTATGCTGGCATGCTCGGAGGAACCCGATAGTTTGCTATGACAAATTCTACATCCTTTTAACACAGACAAATTGAGAGAAAGTGCCCAGCCACCCCTTGTGTCCACACCACCCTCCCTCACTCTTGCCCCTGGAAAACCTAGTATTTAAATTCTTTAGCAATAAAACTATCAAAATAAAGTACAACAAAATTGGACTTATTCATAAATGTTTTTCGAAAAACTGATTTATTTGTTAACTCTGGTGGGAATTCGTCTTCAACTTTTGTACAACAGAAGTGGCACAATTTTCTGAAAAGTACGAAAATTGTCCTTTTTCAGAGATACAAAGTGCTTTTAAATTTATTTAAAAGCTGTTTCCTTTCAAACTTAACACTTTGACAAATAATGCCCTCTAAAAAGAGAAATTAATTGTGAAGGTTTCGCATGCCTATGGCGCTTAATATAGTGTTTATCCTATAGACAACGTCAGGGGCACTACATTGGATTCCTGGATTTCTCTAACTCTATCACTATATCAATTTGTATGCATGTTTTTCCGCATAATTGCTCAATTGGTCAGATATCCAGCACAATTAACTTAACCGTGTACCTATAAAGCTTCACATTTCTATACTTACCTACATACATTACATGGAAAAATTATATGACCTGACACTGTAATGAAGTAAAGACCATTAACCTCTGGTTAGTTTATGCATTAATTCATAGCCATTTAGATTAATGTAACAGTTTATTTTACAATAATCCAAATTATCTCATTAAAAGGCTCCAAGGCATCCAGAATAACGCTGCCAAATTAGTTGTTAATTGCTACGATGCCCCCTCAGAAATCCTTCT
>JAIGNY010000492.1:2955000-3072500 GCA_020152595.1 Chiridota heheva | reverse complement strand
CCAGTGACAGGTAATTTCCCAATCAAATTATGTCACTTATGTACAACGATCGTTCACAAATAAAAGTTTACGAATGGACTGACTACTAGAAAGTAGTCGCAGTTGGTCCCTCCATAAGCAGAATAATTGGATATAGCCGTAAAATGTATAGAGATTAAAAGTTTTAATATAACATCTTATCTGGGAATTAGATATTTAATGTATGCGATTAATAGCCAGCTACGTTTAACTTAAATGATAAAAACATGGCAATTGGAGTATTCAAGATTATATACTCAAATACGCAGCTCTTGACAGATTTGAGAAGAAAAGAAGGCGTATTTGCCCTTGAATGATGGTATCAGGCTGCTCAAGCTATATTTGTAGTGTGTGTGGAAAGATATAATTCACATTCAATTTTGTATGACTTGTGGATTAATTTCGTGGTCAGTAAATTGATATAATAAAAACTAATGGTTTGTAATGCATATTAGATCCCACGTTGAATATTGTATCTACTTAATAATCTATTTGCTATATCTGGTGGCTCTAATCATTACCCTGTATCCACCCTACAAACTCAATGAATATGATTTTAACCTTTCGAATCACTTATGTCGCAGTACTCAGGGAACACTGCTTTCGTAATCGTGCGGTATCCGGATCTTATGGAGAATGCACAAACCTAATTCAAAGTCAAGTCACGAAAACTCAATGCTGCGCCCTAGGAGGACAAGGATGGACAACAAAAAGAAATGGGAGACGCTGCAAGAAAACTTGTGAGGGTTTCAATTTCCCACAGCCAGTGACAGGTAATTTCCCGATCAAATTATGTCACATATGTACAACGATCGTTCACAAATAAAAGTTCACGAATGGATGACTACTCGAAAGTAGTCGCAGTTGGTCTCTCCATAAGCAGAATAATTGGATATAGCCGTAAAATGTATAGAGATTAATAGTTTGAATATAACATCTTATCTGGGAATCAAATATCGAATGTATGCGATTAATGGCCAGCTACGTTTAACTTAAATGATAAAAACATGGCAATTGGAGTATTCAAGATTATATACTCAAATACGCAGCTCTTGACAGATTTGAGAAGAAAAGTAGGCGTATTTGCCCTTGAATGATGGTTTTAGGCTGCTCAAGCTATATTTGTAGTGTGTGTGGAATGATATAATTCACATTCAATTTTGTATGACTTGTGGATTAATTTCGTGGTCAGTAAATTGATATAATAAAAGCTAATGGTTTGTAATGCATGTTAGATCCCACGTTGAATATTGTATCTACTTAATAATCTATTTGCTATATCTGGTGGCTCTAATCATTACCCTGTATCCACCCTACAAACTCAATGAATATGACTTTAGCCTTTACAATTCGAATCACTTATGTCGCAGTACTCAGGGAACACTGCTTTGGTAATCGTGCGGTATCCGGATCTTATGGAAAATGCACAAACCTAATTCAAAGTCAAGTCACGAAAACTCAATGCTGCGCCCTAGGAGGACAAGGATGGACAACAAAAAGAAGTGGGAAACGTTGCGAGGAAACTTGTGAGAGTGTTAATTTCCCACAACCAGTGACAGGTAATTTCTCAATCAAATTATATCATTTATGTACAACAATTGTTCACAAATAAAAGTTCACGAATGGATGACTACTAGAAAGTAGTTGCAGTTGGTCTCTCCATAAGCAGAATAATTGGATATAGCCGTAAAATGTATAGAGATTAATAGTTTTAATAAAACATCTGATGTGGGAATTAAATATTTAATGTATGCGATTAATGGCCAGCTACGTTTAAGTTAAATGATAAAAACATGGCAATTGGAGTATTCAAGATTATATACTCAAATACGCAGCTCTTAACAGATTTGAAAAGAAAATAAGGAGTTTTAGATTATTTAAAAAGTAAAATGTTTGTTCCCTCTAACTACCCTCCAGACGCACACGTCAAAATAATTAGCCAAAAGATTGTTCGGATATGATAGAAGTAGTATTAATTTAAAAGAAGAAGTAAATTATTGTTATATTGCATTTGAAAATATCTGATCATATTATGTTACTTTTGAATCAACGATCGTTCACAAATGAGAGAAAAGAAAGAGTATCATATTATTTAAAAGATAAAACGTTTGTTCACTCTTATCACCCTCCAGACATGCCAGACGCACCCGTCAAAATGTGCTATGCATTAAGAAAAAGGAGACGCGGCGGAAGATGCTCAAATCCACGAGGATTAATGACAATGGCCGAATGTTGTGCTTTAAGAGGACAAGGTTGGATAGAGGAAGCCGACAATCAAGTGTGTCCAATAGCCATGGATTGCAGCTCCATACCAAGTAAAAATTCGTAAATGTAGTATCTTCAACTTTGTCAAATGTGGGACGATTTTGATATTTTTGTAAATAAATGACAACACAAGACGATCATGGTATCGGCTAGGGTATGTTTGCCAGATTATCTAGGCAGAATGGTCTCAATCAAGTTGAACAAATAAAATATATACACGCATGAACATTTTTACATGAAAGTCTTGACCGTATCCAGCTTCTATTGGAGTACAATACCAGACACCAAAAGGACATTTCATACTTGTATTACTTAAGTATTGCTTTTTCATAAGGTGCTCAATAGATGCAATAATTTGGCGGAGCTGAACATATCTTTCTTCATTTCTACATTATGAAATGTGTTATCATTGCTTTTGGCTTTTCTTTTAGCGTGGGAAGAACGTGACGAATGGGGACCCTGTTCAGCAACATTTGGGACATCATAATATAATAATGATAAATGTAGTATAAACTTAAAAGATGGAGTGCAGCATTGTTATATTGTGCTTGTTTATTTCTTTGTTAATTGATGAGATTTATCTAATTCGTTCTTGTCTTAAGTCGATGGTGGTTGGTCAGACTGGAGTAGTTGGTCCGATTGCTCAGTAACCTGTGCCGATGGAAACAAAACGCGCGAAAGAACTTGCACTAATCCTATACCTAATCACGGAGGACAGCCTTGCAACGATGGTGCCATAGAAACTACGCCATGTCGAATGCCAGCCTCATGTCCAAGTAAGAAATCTGTTTTTATCTTCAAAGTATTGATGCATGTAAAGGAAAATAATGATTGATTAATTAAAAAACTTTTAAATCGTGTAGCAATTGATTGCAGCTGCCAAGTGATGACTTGTTGTAGAAGGATAGAAAACTTGACAATATGTGACATTCTACAGGATATGTTCACAATTCAAATGTTTGCAACTGAACACAATTATCTGCTTGGTGGTTCAAAAAAAAATGTATTTCCATCCAAAGTTTTCATGAAATATAATAAAAACTTGAAAATATTTACTTAAAAAACAAATACTATCATCATATTTCCTTGCTTTCGAAGTTTCGCCACATGAAATCTACAACGCTCGTCTTATCCTCTACTTGACCCTCTTTTGTGATCTTCATGAACTCTAGGTTGGCGCGTGGGTCCCAACGCTTCTGAGTTCTTCTCCAACGTAGTAAAGTGGCAGCAGTTACTCCCCTTTTACCTCTCTAGAAGTGCAAAAACCATAACCCATCATACTTGCTAGAGTATCTAATGAAGGCTTCTTGCAGTTGGGACAGACTTTTTCAAATTACTCTAAGCATTTATTTTTGTCAGCCTTGCTTATTTGTAATCTTTGGATCAGGTTCTGTTCTCTAACTGTGGTCGTGTCCGACCAAAGTAGGGAATCAGACATTGTGCAGGTTCAACCCTTGAACGCGAATAGTGCATTAATAGTGAAGAGTAGCAGGTAAATACAATCTGATTGATCAAAATAGGTGAACAGTAAGCAGTTAAGAGGTGTATGTGTCATGAAAAAGGTAATCATTTCTGATCTTGGCCTTTAAAAGGGTACTGTTTACTACGTGGGAGCGTGGAATATTTCAACATAAAATTAATAAATATCTGTCTCGCTTCAGCTGTTCTGATAATTGCATATTTTTCTTAGCCTGTGAAATTAAAACTTGAAAATGCCACCAACGAAATGTGTGAAATATATTTTAGAGATTTCCTGTTATATAATATAGGTTAATTACCTACAATGATGTTTACACTTTGTTAAGTGTAAGTCAAAACAAATCATTTTATTGAAAATAATCCAGTAGTTGACCAACGAATTTTGCCTAAATAAAGCCAAACCAACAAACGATTTTAATTGAAATAGTCTCATGGGTTTAAAATTATGAACACTCCATAAAACAGAGATGAAAAATGACTCTTAACACAGTATGCAATACACTTTGGATGTGACGTTTAAAGCATCCATACCATAACCCCAACCATAATGCTTCGACTTTTGCTTCCTCCGTCTTCTTCCCTCATCTCTTGCCAACCATAGCTGCATAGGGTGTCCATGATTTTTTCCCCGAAATCAAATATATGCCGCCCTAGATTTCGGTATTTGTAATATCATTGGATTTGGCCAATGTGTAAAAAGGTGGTTTAAAACTAAAATAATATTGCCGCGTGGTAGAGTAAGGGTTAAGTCTTAAAGAAATAGTCCCGTGAAGTTTCATTTGCACTTACATGATACAGGAATAATAACAAAAAGTGGTGTGAAAGCCATATTGATATCATTTTTGTGAGTTATCACATTTCAGAGATTGTACGGAAGTCTTGAAAGAGATCAGTGTAATAAATTGGATGAAGTCGTACTTTGGGATCCAGAATAAAACTGTTTGATGTGTTCTATAACACAAAATATATATATATATCTGTTTTATTTAGAGCGCAAGTTACATGAGCAGGTGGACAACGCACGTTCTTGTAAAGGGTATGTTATACCCAATGCCAATAATTAAGCAAGATTTGTTTCCAATAATTTACTTAAAGGCAATTGATATTCAAAGAAATACATAAACAATTGTCTTGGATCTGCAAGTATGACATTGGCTTTTACGTCATTTTTCTCTATCTTAACCATTTATCATATAAATGTGAAAAAGAAACTTCACGGAACTATTCTTTTTTTTTACTACACTACAAGGTCACTTTTCAACACACTGGAGAAATATTTTAAATTTACTACTAAGCTTTTAGAAATAATTTGCTTATCACATTTCTTAAAGCACGCAATCTTATTATCTGATAATATGGCGATTTTATTTTGACAATATACGATTAAGCACCAGATAAGAACGCCAATTTAAGTTTTCCAAATTTTCTTATTTATTCTACAACCATAAAGTGCTGAGGAATTGATTTATCATTCATTTTAATTAATTCCCCGCATTCAAGTGTCCGGTAACATATTTGTCAGAATAGTTTATATACATTTTTTTTTTGATTATCTGAACAATACCTCACACAATACGACCACAGCCAGATGTAGGTGAAAGCTAAAGCTACCTTGATTATATTGGAGCTCACCCCGACAAGCCAGGCTCTACAATTTGCCCACAAGATGACACTCCTGACGGATGACGGAGATGAACATATCTTTCTTCATTTCTACATTACGAAATGTGTTATCATTGCTTTTGGCTTTTCTCTTAGCGTGGGAAGAATGTGACAAATGGGGATCCTGTTCAGCAACATTTGAAACATCATAATATAATAATGATATATGTAGTATAAACTTAAAAGATGGAGTGCAGCATTGTTATATTGTGCTTGTTTATTTCTTTGTTAAATGATAAGATTTATCTAATTCATTCTTGTCTTAAGTTGATGGTGGTTGGTCAGACTGGAGTAGTTGGTCCGATTGCTCAGTAACCTGTGCCGATGGAAACAAAACGCGCGAAAGAACTTGCACTTATCCTATACCTAATCACGGAGGGCAGCCTTGCGACGATGGTGCTATAGAAACTACGCCATGTCGAATGCCAGCCTCATGTCCAAGTAAGAAATCTGTTTTTATCTTCAAAGTATTGATGCATGTAAAGGAAAATAATGATTGATTAATCAAAGAACTTTTAAATCGTGTAGCAATTGATTGCAGCTGCTTAGTGATGACTCGTTGTAGAGGATAGAAAACTTGACAATATGTGACATTCTACAGGGTATGTTTACAATTCAAATGTTTGCAACCGAACACAATTATCTGCTTGGTGGTTCAAAAAAAGTATCTCCATCCAAAGTTTCCATGAAATATATTAATAACGTGAAAATCTACAACGCTCGTCTTATCTTCTACTTGACCCTCTTTCGTGATCCTCATGAATTCTTGGTTGGCTCGTGGGTCCCAACGCTTCTGAGTACTTCTCCAAACGTAGTAAAGTGACAGCAGTTACTCCCCTTTTACCTCTATAGAAGTGCAAAAACCATAACCCATCATACTTGCTAGGGTATCTAATGAAGGCTTCTTGCAGTTGGAACAGACTTCTTCAAATTACTCTAAGCATTTATTTCTGTCAGCCTTGCTTATTTGTAATCTTTGGAACAGGTTCTGTTCTCTAACTCTGGTCGTATCCGACCAAAGCACGGAGGCAGACATTGTGCAGGATCAACCCTTGAACGCGAAGAGTGCATTAGTAGTGAAGAGTATGCAGGTAAATACAATCTGATTGATCAAAATAGGTGAACAGTAAGCAGTTAAGAGGTGTATGTGTCATGAAAAAGGTAATCATTTCTGATCTTGGCCTTTAAAGGTTACTGTTTACTACGTGAGTGCGTAGAATATCTCAACATAAAATTAATAAATATTTGTCTTGCACCAGCTCTTCTGATAGTTGCATATTCTTCTTAGCCTGTGAAATTAAAACTTGAAAATGCCACCAACGAAATGTGTAAAATATTTTTTGGAGATTTCCTGCTATATTATATAGGTTAATAACCTACAATGATGTTTGCACTTTGTTAAGTGTAAGTCAAAACAAATCATTTTAGTGAAATTAATCCAGTACTTGACCGACGAAATTTGACTAATTAAAGCCAAACCAACAAACGATTTCAATTAAAATAGTCTCATGGGTTTAAAATTATAGACACCCCACGAAACAGAGATAAAGAAAAAAACCTTTAACACAGTATGCAATACACTTTGGATGTGACGTTTAAAGCATCCATACCATAACCCCAACCATAATGCTTCGACTTTTGCTTCCTCCGTCTTCTTCCCGCAACTCTTGCCAGCCATAGCTGCATAGGGTGTCCATGATTTGTTCCCCGAATTCAAATATATGCCGCCCTAGAATTCGGTATTTGTAATATCATTGGATTTGGCCAATGTGTGAAAAGGTGGTTTGAAAACTGCGATAATATTGCCGCGTGGTAGAGTAAGGGTTAAGTCTTAGAGAAATAGTCCCGTGAAGTTTCATTTGCACTTACATGATACAGGAATAATAACAAAAAGTGGTGTAAAAGCCATATTGATATCATTTTTGTGAGTTATTACATTTCAGAAATTGTACCGAAGTGTTGAAAGAGATCAGTGTAGTAAATTGGATAATGTCGTACTTGCGGATCCAAAATAAAACTGTTTGATGTATTCTATAACACAAAATATATATATATATATATATATATATATATATATATATATATATATATATATATATATATATATATATATATATATATATATATATATATATATATATATATATATATATATATATATATATATATATATATATATATATATATATATATATATATATATATATATATATATATATCTGTTTTATTTAGAGCGCAAGTTACATGAGCAGGTGAACAACGCACGTTCTTGTAAAGGGTATGTTATACCCAATGCCAATAATTAAGCAAGAATGTTTCCAATATTTTTGCCAAAGGCAATTGATATTCAAAAAAATACATAACAACTGTCTTGGATCTGCAAGAATGACATTGGCTTTTACGTCATTTTTCTCTATCTTAACCATTTATCATATATATGTGAAAAAGAAACTTTACGAAACTATTCCTCTTTTCACTACACTACAATATCACTTTTCAACACACTGGTGACATATTCTAAATTTACTACTAGGCTTTTAGAAATAATTTGCTTATCACATTTCTCAAAGCTTATTATCTGATAATACGACGATTTTATTTTGAAAGTATACGATTAAGAACCAGATAAGAACGCCAATTTAAGTTTTCCAAATTTTCTTATTTATTCTACAACCATAAAGTGCTGAGAAATTGAATCATTATTCATTTTTAATCAATTCTTCGCATTTAATTGTCCGGTAACATATTTGACAGGATAGTTTACATACATTAATATTTTTCATTATTTGAACAATACCTCACACAATACGACCACAGCCAGATGTAGGTGAAAGCTACAGCGACCTTAATTATGATGGAGCTCACCCCGATAAGCCAAGTTCTACAATTTTCCCACAAGATGACCCTCCTGACGGATGTCGGAGATGAACATATCTTTTTTCATTTCTACATTATGAGATGTGTTATCATTGCTTTTGGCTTTTCTTTTAGCGTGGGAAGAAAGTGACGAATGGGGACTCTGTTCAGCAACATTTGGAACATCATAATATAAGAGTGATATATGTAGTATAAACCTAAAAGGCGGAGTGCAGCATTGTTATATTGTGCTTGTTTATTTCTTTGTTAAATGATAAGAATTATCTAATTCGTTTTTGTCTTAAGTCGATGGTGGTTGGTCAGACTGGAGTAGTTGGTCCGATTGCTCAGTAACCTGTGCCGATGGAAACAAAACGCGCGAAAGAACTTGCACTAATCCTATACCTAATCACGGAGGGCAGCCTTGCGACGATGGTGCCATAGAAACTACGCCATGTCGAATGCCAGCCTCATGTCCAAGTAAGAATTCTGTTTTTATCTTCAAAGTATTGATGCATGTAAAGGAAAATAATGATTGATTAATCAAAGAACTTTTTACTCGTGTAGCAATTGATTGCAGCTGCCAAGTGATGACTCGTTGTAGAGGATAGAAAACTTAACAATATGTGACCTTTTACAGGATATGTTCACAATCTTAAATGTTTGCAACCGAACACAATTATTTGCTTGGTGCTTCAAAACATGTATCTCTATTCAAAGTTTTTATGAAATATAGTAATAACGTGAAAATATTTACATCGAAAAACAAATACTATCATCATATTTCCTGCTTCTGGAGTTTCGCCACATGAAATCTACAACGCTCGTCTTATCCTTTACTTGACCCTCTTTTGTGATCTTCATGAACTCTTGGTTGGCTCGTGGGTCCCAATGCTTGTGAGTACTTCTCCAAACGTAGTAAAGTGGCAGCAGTTACTCCCCTTTTACCTCTCTAAAAGTGCAAAAACCATAACCATCATACTTGCTAGGGTATCTAAAGAGGGATTCTTCTTCTTGCAGTTGGGACAGACTTTTTCAAATTACTTTCAGCTTTTATTTCTGTTAGCTTTGCTTATTTGTAATCTTTGGATCAGGTTCTGTTCTCTAAGTCTATTCGTATCCGACCAAGTTAGGAAGGCAGACATTGTGCAGGATCAACCCTTGAACGCGAAGAGTGCATTAATAGTGAAGAGTATGCAGGTAAATACAATCTGATTGATCAAAATAGGTGAACAGTAAGCAGTTCAGAGGTCAATGTGTCATGAAAAAGGTAATCATTTCTGATCTTGGCCTTTAAAGGGTACTGTCTACCACGTGGGAGCGTGAAATATCTCAACATAAAATTATTAGATATTTGTCTCGCTTCAGCTGTTCTGATAGTTGCATTTTTTTCTTAGCCTGTGAAATTAAAACTTGAAAATGCAAACAACGAAATGTGTGAAATATATTTTGGAGATTTCCTGTTATATTACATAGATTAATTACCTACAATAATGTTTGCACTTTGCTAAGTGTAAGTCAAATCAAATTATTTCATTGAAATTAATCCAGTAGTTTACCGACGATTTTTGACTAATTACAGCCAGACCAACAAACGATTTCAATTAAAATAGTCTCATGGATTTAAAGTTATAGACACCCTACGAAACAGAGATGAAAAATGACTCTTTAGCACAGTATGCAATACACTTTGGATGTGATTTTTAAAGAATCTATACCATAACCCCAACCATAATGCTTCGACTTTTGCTTCCTCCGTCTTCTTCCCGCAACTCTTGCCAACCATAGCTGCATAGAGTGTCCATGATTTTCCCCCGAATTCTAATATATGCCGCCTTAGATTTCGGTATTTGTAATATCATTGGATTTGGCCAATGTGTAAAAAGGTGGTTTAAAAACTAAAATAATATTGCCGCGTGGTAGAGTAAGGGTTAAGTCTTAAAGAAAATAGTCCCGTGAAGTTTCATTTGCACTTACATGATACAGGAATAATAACGAAAAGTGGTGTAAAAGCCATACTGATGTAATTTTTGTGAGTTATTACATTTCAAAGATTGTACCGAAGTGTTGAAAGCGATCAGTGTGGTAAATTGGATGAAGTCGTACTTGCGGATCCAAAATAAAACTGTTTGATGTATTCTATAACACAAAATATATATCTGTTTGATTTAGAGCGCAAGTTACATGAGTAGGTGGACAACGCACGTTCTTGTAAAGGGTATGTTATGCCCAATGCCAATAATTAAGCAAGATTGTTTCCAATAATTCAGCCAAAAGCAATTGATATTCAAAGAAATACATAGCAACTGTCTTGGATCTGCAAGTATGACATTGGCTTTTACGTCATTTTTCTCTATCTTAACCATTTATCATATATATATGTGAAAAGGAAACTTCACGGAACTATTCCTTTTATCACTACACTACAAGGTCACTTTTCAACACACTGGTGAAATATTTTAAATTTACTACTAAGCTTTTAGAAATAATTTGCTTATCACATTTCTTAAAGCACGCGATCTTATTATCTGATAATACGGCGATTTTATTTTGACAATATACGATTAAGCACCAGATAAGAACGCCAATCTAAGTATTCCAAATTTTCTTATTTATTTTAAAACCATAAAGTGCTGAGGAATTGAATCATTATTCATTTTTGATTAATTTCCCGCATTTAACTGTCTGGTAGCATATTTGACAGGATAGTTTACATACATTATTATTTTTGATTATCTAAACAAGACCTCACACAATACGACCACAGCCAGATGTAGGTGAAAGCTCCAGCTACCTTGATTCTGATGGAGCGCACACCGATAAGCCAGGCTCTACAATTTGCCCACAAGATGACACTCCTGACGGATGACGGAGCTGAACATATCTTTCTTCATTTCTACATTATGAAATGTGTTAGCATTGTTTTTGGCTTTTTTTTAGCGTGGGAAGAAAGTGACGAATGGGGACTCTGTTCAGCAACATTTGGGACATCATGATATAATAATGATAAATGTAGTATAAACTTAAAAGATGGAGTGCAGCATTGTTATAGTGTGCTTGTTTATTTCTTTGTTAAATGAAAAGATTTATCTAATTCGTTTTTGTCTTAAGTCGATGGTGGCTGGTCAGACTGGAGTAATTGGTCCGATTGCTCAGTAACCTGTGCCGATGGAAACAAAACGCGCGAAAGAACTTGCACTAATCCTATACCTAATCACGGAGGGCAGCCTTGCGACGATGGTGCCATAGAAACTACGCCATGTCGAATGCCAGCCTCATGTCCAAGTAAGAATTCTGTTTTTATCTTCAAAGTATTGATGCATGTGAAGGAAAAGAATGATTGATTAATCAAAGAACTTTTAGGTCGTGTAGCAATTGATTGCAGCTGCCAAGTGATGACTCGTTGTAGAGGATAGAAAACTTGACAATATGTGACATTTTACAGGATATGTTCACAATTCAAATGTTTGCAACCAAACACAATTATCTGCTTGGTGCTTCAAAAACATGTACTTTCATCCAAAGTTTCCATGAAATCTATTGATAATGTGAAAATATTTATATCGAAAAAACGAATACTATCATCATATTTCCCTGCTTTCGGAGTTTTGTCATATGAAATCTACAACGCTCGTCTTATCCTCTACTTGACCCTCTTTCGTGATTTTCATGAACTCTTGGTTGGCTCGTGGGCCCCAACGTTTCTGAGTACTTCTCCAAACGTAGTAAAGTGACAGCAGTTACTCCCCTTTTACCTCTCTAGAAGTGCAAAAACCATAAGCCATTATACTTGCTAGGATATCTAATGAAGGCTTCTCGCAGCTGGGACAGACTTCTTCAAATTACTTTCAGCAATTATTTCTGTCAGCCTTGCTTATTTGTAATCTTTGGATCAGGTTCTCTTCTCTAACTGTGGTTGTATCCGACCAAAGTACGGAGGCAGACATTGTCCAAGATCAACCCTTGAACGCGAAGAGTGCATTAGTAGTGAAGAGTATGCAGGTAAATACAAGCTGATTGATCAAAATAGATGATCAGTAAGCAGTTAAGAGGTCTATGTGTTATGAAAAAGGTAATCCTTTCTGATCTTAACTTTTAAAGGGTACTGTTTACTACGTGAGAGCGTGGAATATCTCAACATGAAATTAATAGATATTTGTCTCGCTTTAGCTGTTCTGATGGTTGCATATTCTTCTTAGCCTGTGAAATTAAAACGTGAAAACGCCACCAACGAAATGTGTGAAAAATATTTTGGAAATTTCCTGCTATATTCGATAGGTTAATAACCTACAATGATGTTTGCACTTTGTTAAGTGTAAGTCAAAACAAATCATTTTACCGAAATTAATCCAGTAGTTGACCGACGAATTTTAACTAATCAAAGCCAAACCAACAACGATTTCAATTAAAATAGTCTCATGGGTTTAAAGTTATAGACACCCCACAAAACAAAGATGAAAAATGACTCTTTAACACAGTATGCAATGCACTTTGAATGTGACGTTTAAAGCATCCATACCATAACCCTAACCATAATGCTTCGACTTTTGCTTCCTCCGTCTTCTTCCCGCAACTCTTGCCAGCCATAGCTGCATAGGGTGTTCATGATTTTTTCCCCGATTTCAAATATATGCCGCCCTAGAATTCGGTATTTGTAATATCATTGGATTTGGCCAATGTGTAAAAAGGTGGTTTGAAACCTGCGATAATATTGACGCGTGGTAGAGTGAGGGTTAAGTCTTAAAGAAATAGTCCCGTGAAGTTTCATTTGCACTTACATATATACGGGAATATATTACAGGAATAGTAACAAAAAGTGGTGTAAAAGCCATATTGATATCATTTTTGTGGATTATTACATTTCAATGATTGTACCGAAGTATTGAAAGCGATCAGTGTAGTAAATTGGATAATGTCGTACTTGCGGATCCAAATTAAAACTGTTTTATGTTTTCTATAACACAAAATATATATCTGTTTTATTTAGAGCGCAAGTTACATGAGCAGGTGTACAACGCGCGTTCTTGTAAAGGGTATGTTATACCCAATGCCAATAATTAAGCAAGATTGTTTCCAATAATTTACCCAAAGGCAATTGATATTCAAAGAAATACATAACAATTGTTTTGGATCTGCAAGTATGACATTGGCTTTTACGTCATTTTTCTCTATCTTAACCATTAATCATACATATGTGAAAAGGAAACCTTAAGGAACTATACCTCTTTTTACTACACTACAAGGTCACTTTTCAACACACTGGTAAAATATTTTAAATTTACTACTAAGCTTTTACAATTAATTTGCGTATCACATATCCTAAAGCACGCGATCTTATTATCTGATAATGCGGCGATTTTATTTTGTCAATATACGATTAAGCACCAGATAAGAACGCCAATTTAAGTTTTCCAAATTTTCTTATTTATTCTAAAACCATAAAATGCTGAGGAATTGAATCATTATTCATCTCTAATTAAATCTTCGCATTTAATTGTCCGGTAACATACTTGACAGGATAGTTTACATACATTATTATTTCTAATTATTTGAACAAGACCTCACACAATACGACCACAGCCAGATGTAGGTGAAAGCTACAGCTACCATGATTATGATGGAGCTCACCCCGATAAGCCAGGCTCTACAATTTGCCCACAAGATGACACTCCTGACAGATGACGGAGCTATACATATCTTTCTTCATTTCTACATTATGAAATGTGTTAGCATTGTTTTTGGCTTTTTTTAGCGTGGGTAGAAAGTGACGAATGGGGACTCAGTTCAGCAACATTTGGGACATCATAATATAATAGTGATATATGTAGTATAAACTTAAAAGATGCAGTGCAGCTTTGTTATATTGTGCTTGTTTATTTCTTTGTTAAATGATAAGATTTATCTAATTCATTCTTGTCTAAAGTCGATGGTGGTTGGTCAGATTGGAGTAGTTGGTCCGATTGCTCAGTAACCTGTGCCGATGGAAACAAAACGCGCGAAAGAACTTGCACTAATCCTATACCTAATCACGGAGGGCAGCCTTGCGACGATGGTGCCATAGAAACTGCGCCATGTCGAATGCCAGCGTGTCCAAGTAAGAGTTCTGTTTTTGTATTAAAAGTATTGATGCATGTGAAGGAAAATAATGATTGATTAATCAAAAACATTTTAAATCGTGTAGCAATTGATTGCAGTTGCCAAGTGATGACTCGTTGTAGAGAATAGAAAACTTAACAATATGTGACAGTCTACAGGATATGTTCACAATTCAAATGTTTGCAACCGAACACAATTATCTGCTTGGTGGTTCAAAAATGTATCTCCATCCAAAAAATGTCCATGAAATATACTAAAAACGTGAAAATATTTACTAAGAAAAACGAATACTATCATCATATTTCCCTGCTTTCGGAGTTTTGCCACATGAAATATACAACGCTCGTCTTATCCTTTATTTGACCCTCTTTCGTGATCTTCATGAACTCTTGGTTGGCTCGTGGGTCCCAACGCGTCTGAGTTTTTCTCCAAAGGTAGTAAAGTGGCAGCAGTTACTTCCCTTTTACCTCTCTAGAAGTGCAAAAACCATAACCCATCACACTTGCTAGGGTATCTAATGAGGACTTCTTGCAGTTGGGACATACTTTTTCAAATTACTTTAAGCTTTTATTTCTGCTAGCTTTGCTTATTTGTAATCTTTGGATTAGGTTCTGTTCTCTAATTGTGGTCGTATCCGACCAAGTTACGGAGGCAGACATTGTGCAGGATCAACCCTTGAACGAAAAGAGTGCATTAATAGTGAAGAGTATGCAGGTAAATACAATCTGTTTGATCAAAATAGGTGAACAGTAAGCAGTTAAAGGTTTATGTGTTATGAAAAACGTAATCATTTCTGATCTTGGCTTTAAAAGGGTACTGTTTACTACGTAAGAGCGTGGAATATTTCAGCATAAAATTAATAGATATATGTCTCGCTTTAGCTGTTCTGATAGTTGCATATTCTTCTTAGCCTGTGAAATTAAAACTTGGAAATGCCACCAACGAAATGTGTAAAATCTATTTTGGAGATTTTCTGTTATATTATACAAATTAATAACCTATAATGATGTTTGCACTTTGTTAAGTGTAAGTCAAAACAAATCATTTTACTGAAATTAATCCAGTAGTTGACCGACGAAATTTGACTTATTAAAGCCAAACCAACAAACTATTTCAATTAGAATTGTCTCATGGGTTTAAAATTATAGACACCCCACGAAACAGAGAAAAAAAATCTTTAACACAGTATGCAACACACTTTGGATGTGACGTTTCAAGAATCCATACCATAACCCTAACCATAATGCTTCGACTTTTGCTTCCTCCGTCTTCTTCCCTCATCTCTTGCCAACCATAGTTGCATAGGGTGTCCATGATTTTTCCTCCGAACTCAAATATATGCCGCCCTAGATTTTGGTATTTGTAATATCATCGGATTTGGCCAATGTGTAAAAAGGTGGTTTAAAAACTGCGATAATAATGCCGCGTGGTAGAGTAAGGGTTAAGTTTAGAAAAAATAGTGCCGTGAAGTTTCATTTGCACTTACATGATACAGGAATAATAACGAAAAGTGGTGTAAAAGCCATACTGATGTCATTTTTGTGAGTTATTACATTTCAAAGATCGTACCGAAGTGTTGAAAGCGATCAGTGTAGTAAATTAGATGATGGCGTACTTGCGGATCCAAAATAAAACTGTTTGATGTATTCTATAACTATAACACAATATATATATATATATATATATATATATTATATATATATATATATATATATATATATATATATCTGTTTTATTCAGAGTTCAAGTTACATGAGCAGGTGGACAACGCATGTTCTTATAAAGGGTGTGTTATACCCAATACCAATAATTAAGCATGATTGTTTCCAATATTTTTGCCAAAGGCAATTTATACTCAAAGAAATACATAACAATTGTCTTGGATCTGCAAGTATGACATTGGCTTTTACGTCATTTTTCTTTATCTTATCCATTTATCATTTATATGTGAGAAGGAAACTTCACGGAATTATTCCTTTTTTTACTACACTACAAGGTCACTTTTCAACACACTGGTGAAATATTTTAAATTTACTACTAAGCTTTTACAATTAATTTGCTTATCACATATCCTAAAGCACGCGATCTTATTATCTGATAATGCGGCGATTTTATTTTGTCAATATACGATTAAGCACCAGATAAGAACGCCAATTTAAGTTTTCCAAATTTTCTTATGTATTCTAAAACCATAAAGTGCTGAGGAATTGAATCATTATTTATTTTTAATTAATTCCCCGCATTGAACTGTCCGGTAACATATTTGACAGGATAGTTTACATGCATTATAATTTCTAAATATCTGAACAAGACCTCACACAATACGACCACATCCAGATGTAGGTGAAAGCTACAGCTACCTTGATTATGATGGAGCGCACACCGATAAGCCAGGCTGTACAATTTGCCCACAAGATGACACTCCTGACGGATGACGGAGCTATACATATCTTTCTTCATTTCTACATTATGAAATGTGTTAGCATTGTTTTTGGCTTTTTTTTTAGCGTGGGTAGAAAGTGACGAATGGGGACTCAGTTCAGCAACATTTGGGACATCATAATATAATAGTGATATATGTAGTATAAACTTAAAAGATGCAGTGCAGCTTTGTTATATTGTGCTTGTTTATTTCTTTGTTAAATGATAAGATTTATCTAATTCATTCTTGTCTAAAGTCGATGGTGGTTGGTCAGATTGGAGTAGTTGGTCCGATTGCTCAGTAACCTGTGCCGATGGAAACAAAACGCGCGAAAGAACTTGCACTAATCCTATACCTAATCACGGAGGGCAGCCTTGCGACGATGGTGCCATAGAAACTGCGCCATGTCGAATGCCAGCGTGTCCAAGTAAGAGTTCTGTTTTTGTATTAAAAGTATTGATGCATGTGAAGGAAAATAATGATTGATTAATCAAAGAACATTTAAATCGTGTAGCAATTGATTGCAGTTGCCAAGTGATGACTCGTGGTAGAGAATAGAAAACTTAACAATATGTGACAGTCTACAGGATATGTTCACAATTCAAATGTTTGCAACCGAACACAATTATCTGCTTGGTGGTTCAAAAAAATGTATCTCCATCCAAAGTGTCCATGAAATATACTAAAAACGTGAAAATATTTACTAAGAAAAACGAATACTATCATCATATTTCCCTGCTTTCGGAGTTTTGCCACATGAAAGATACAACGCTCGTCTTATCCTTTATTTGACCCTCTTTCGTGATCTTCATGAACTCTTGGTTGGCTCGTGGGTCCCAACACGTCTGAGTTTTTCTCCAAAGGTAGTAAAGTGGCAGCAGTTACTTCCCTTTTACCTCTCTAGAAGTGCAAAAACCATAACCCATCACACTTGCTAGGGTATCTAATGAGGACTTCTTGCAGTTGGGACATACTTTTTCAAATTACTTTAAGCTTTTATTTCTGCTAGCTTTGCTTATTTGTAATCTTTG
Source organism: Chiridota heheva (assembly GCA_020152595.1). Lineage (NCBI taxonomy): Eukaryota > Metazoa > Echinodermata > Holothuroidea > Apodida > Chiridotidae > Chiridota > Chiridota heheva. Next base: position 3,054,671 of record JAIGNY010000492.1, on the reverse strand, counting down.
GATTAGGTTCTGTTCTCTAATTGTGGTCGTATCCGACCAAGTTACGGAGGCAGACATTGTGCAGGATCAACCCTTGAACGAAAAGAGTGCATTAATAGTGAAGAGTATGCAGGTAAATACAATCTGTTTGATCAAAATAGGTGAACAGTAAGCAGTTAAGAGGTCTATGTGTTATGAAAAACGTAATAATTTCTGATCTTGGCTTTAAAAGGGTACTGTTTACTACGTAAGAGCGTGGAATATTTCAGCATAAAATTAATAGATATATGTCTCGCTTTAGCTGTTCTGATAGTTGCATATTCTTCTTAGCCTGTGAAATTAAAACTTGGAAATGCCACCAACGAAATGTGTAAAATCTATTTTGGAGATTTCCTGTTATATTATACAAATTAATAACCTATAATGATGTTTGCACTTTGTTAAGTGTAAGTCAAAACAAATCATTTTACTGAAATTAATCCAGTAGTTGACCGACGAAATTTGACTTATTAAAGCCAAACCAACAAACTATTTCAATTAGAATTGTCTCATGGGTTTAAAATTATAGACACCCCACGAAACAGAGAAAAAAAATCTTTAACACAGTATGCAACACACTTTGGATGTGACGTTTCAAGAATCCATACCATAACCCTAACCATAATGTTTCGACTTTTGCTTCCTCCGTCTTCTTCCCTCATCTCTTGCCAACCATAGTTGCATAGGGTGTCCATGATTTTTCCTCCGAACTCAAACATATGCCGCCCTAGATTTTGGTATTTGTAATATCATCGGATTTGGCCAATGTGTAAAAAGGTGGTTTAAAAACTGCGATAATAATGCCGCGTGGTAGAGTAAGGGTTAAGTTTAGAAAAAATAGTCCCGTGAAGTTTCATTTGCACTTACATGATACAGGAATAATAACGAAAAGTGGTGTAAAAGCCATACTGATGTCATTTTTGTGAGTTATTACATTTCAAAGATCGTACCGAAGTGTTGAAAGCGATCAGTGTAGTAAATTAGATGATGGCGTACTTGCGGATCCAAAATAAAACTGTTTGATGTATTCTATAACACAATATATATATATATATATATATATATATATATATATGTTTTATTCAGAGTTCAAGTTACATGAGCAGGTGGACAACGCACGTTCTTGTAAAGGGTATGTTATACCCAATGCCAATAATTTAGCAAGATTGTTTCCTATAATTTTGCCAAAGGCAATTAATACTCAAAGAAATACATAACAATTGTCTTGGATCTGCAAGTATGACATTGGCTTTTACGTCATTTTTCTTTATCTTATCCATTTATCATTTATATGTGAGAAGGAAACTTCACGGAATTATTCCTTTTTTTACTACACTACAAGGTCACTTTTCAACACACTGGTGAAATATTTTAAATTTACTACTAAGCTTTTACAATTAATTTGCTTATCACATATCCTAAAGCACGCGATCTTATTATCTGATAATGCGGCGATTTTATTTTGTCAATATACGATTAAGCACCAGATAAGAACGCCAATTTAAGTTTTCCAAATTTTCTTATTTATTCTAAAACCATAAAGTGCTGAGGAATTGAATCATTATTTATTCTTAATTAATTCCCCGCATTGAACTGTCCGGTAACATATTTGACAGGATAGTTTACATGCATTATAATTTCTAAATATCTGAACAAGACCTCACACAATACGACCACAGCCAGATGTAGGTGAAAGCTACAGCTACCTTGATTATGATGGAGCGCACACCGATAAGCCTGGCTGTACAATTTGCCCACAAGATGACACTCCTGACGGATGACGGAGCTATACATATCTTTCTTCATTTCTACATTATGAAATGTGTTAGCATTGTTTTTGGCTTTTTTTAGCGTGGGTAGAAAGTGACGAATGGGGACTCAGTTCAGCAACATTTGGGACATCATAATATAATAGTGATATATGTAGTATAAACTTAAAAGATGCAGTGCAGCTTTGTTATATTGTGCTTGTTTATTTCTTTGTTAAATGATAAGATTTATCTAATTCATTCTTGTCTAAAGTCGATGGTGGTTGGTCAGATTGGAGTAGTTGGTCCGATTGCTCAGTAACCTGTGCCGATGGAAACAAAACGCGCGAAAGAACTTGCACTAATCCTATACCTAATCACGGAGGGCAGCCTTGCGACGATGGTGCCATAGAAACTGCGCCATGTCGAATGCCAGCGTGTCCAAGTAAGAGTTCTGTTTTTGTATTAAAAGTATTGATGCATGTGAAGGAAAATAATGATTGATTAATCAAAGAACATTTAAATCGTGTAGCAATTGATTGCAGTTGCCAAGTGATGACTCGTGGTAGAGAATAGAAAACTTAACAATATGTGACAGTCTACAGGATATGTTCACAATTCAAATGTTTGCAACCGAACACAATTATATGCTTGGTGGTTCAAAAAAATGTATTTCCATTCAAAGTGTCTATGAATTATATTAATAACGTTAAAATATTTACATCGAAAAACGAATACTATCATCTTATTTCCTGCTTTCGGAGATTTGCCATATGAAATCTACAACGCTCGTCTTATCCTTTACTTGACCCTCTTTCGTGATCTTCATGAACTCTTGGTTGACTAGTGGGTCCCAACGCTTCTGAGTACTTTTTCAAACGTAGTAAAGTGGCAGCAATTACTCCCCTTTTACCTCTTTAAAAGTGCAAAAACCATAACCCCTCATACTTGCTAGGGTATCTAATGAAGGCTTCTTGCAGTTGGGACAGACTTCTTCAAATTACTTAAGGCATTTATTTCTGTCAGCCTTGCTTATTTGTAATCTTTGGATCAGGTTCTGTTCTCTAATTGTGGTTGTATCCTAACAAGGTACGGAGGCAGACATTGTGCAGGATCAACCCTTGAACGCGAAGAGTGAATTAATAGTGAAGAGTATGCAGGTAAAAGCAGTCTGATTGATCAAAATAGGTGAACAATAAGCACTTAAAAAGTCTATGCGTCATGAAAAAGGTATTCATTTCTGATCTTGGCCTTTAAAGGGTACTGTCTACCACGTGGGAGCGTGAAATATCTCAGCATAAAATTAATAAATATTTGTCTCGCTTTAGCTGTTCTGATAGTTGCATATTCTTCTTAGCCTGTGAAATTAAAACTTGAAAATGCTACCAACGAAATGTGTGAAATATATTTTGGAGATTTCCTGTTATATTATATAGGTTAATTACCTACAATGATGTTTGCACTTTGTTAAGTGTAAGTCAAAACAAAACATTTTACTGAAATTAATCCAGCAGTTGATTGACGAATTTTGACTAATTAAAGCCAAACCAAAAAACGATTTTAATTAAAATAGTCTCATGGGTTTAAAGTTATGGACACTTCACGAAACAGAGATGACAAATGATTCTTTAACACATTATGCCAGACACTTTGGATGCGACGTTTAAAGTATCCATACCATAACCCTAAGCATAATGTTTCACGTTTTGCTTCCTCAGACTTCTTCCCGCAACTCTGGCCAGCCATAACTGCATAGAGTGTCCATGATTTTTTCCCTGAATTAAAATATATGCCGCCCTAGATTTCTGTATTTGTAATATCATTGGATTTGGCCAATGTGCAAAAAGGTGTTTTGAAAACTGCGATAATATTGCCGCGTGGTATAATAAGGGTTAAATCTTAAAGAAATAGTCCCGTGAAGTTTCATTTGCACTTACATATATACGGGATTATATTACAGGAATAATAAAGAAAAGTGGGGTATAAGTGGTGTAAAAGCCATATTGATATCATTTTTGTGAGTTATTACATTTCAGAGATCGTACCGAAGTGTTGAAAGAGATCAGTGTAGTAAATTGGATGATGTCGTACTTTGGGATCCAGAATAAAACTGTTTGATGTATTCTATAACACAAAATAAAAATCTGTTTTATTTAGAGCGCAAGTTACATGAGCAGGTGGACAACGCATGTTTTTGTAAAGGGCATGTTATTCCCAATGCCAATAATTAAGCATGATTGTTTCCAATAATTTAGCCAAAGGTTATTGATATTCAAAGAAATACATAGAAATTGTCTTGGATCTGCAAGTATGACATTGGCTTTTACGTCATTTTTCTCTATCTTAACCATTTATCATATACATGTGAGAAAAAAAACTTCACGGAAGTATTATTCTTTTTGCTACACTACAAGGTCACTTTTCAACACACTGGTGAAATATTTCAAATTTACTACTAAGCTTTTAGAAATAATTTGCTTATCACATTTCCTAAAGCACGCGATCTTATTATCTGATAATGCGGCGATTTTATTTTGTCAATATACGATTAAGCACCAGATAAGAACGTCAATTTAAGTTTTCCAAATTTTCTTATTTTTTCTAAAACCATAAAGTGCTGAGGAATTGAATCATTATTCATTTTTAATTAATTCCCCGCATTGAACTGTCCGGTAACATATTTGACAGGATAGTTTACATACATTATTATTTTTAATTATCTGAACAAGACCTCACACAATACGACCACAGCCAGATGTAGGTGAAAGCTACAGCTACCTTGATTATGATGGAGCTCACCCCGATGAACCAGGCTCTACAATTTCCCCACAAGATGACACTCCTGACGGATGACGGAGCTGAACATATCTTTCTTCATTTCTACATTATGAAATGTGTTATTATTGCTTTTGGCTTTTCATTTAGCGTGGGAAAAAAGTGACGAATGGGGACTCTGTTCAGCAACATTTGGGACATTATAATATAATAATGATATATGTAGTATAAACTTAAAAGATGGAGTGCAGCATTTTTATATTGTTCTTGTTTAGTTCTTTGTTAAATGATAAGATTTATCTAATTCGTTCTTGTCTAAAGTCGATGGTGGTTGGTCAGACTGGAGTAGTTGGTCCGATTGCTCAGTAACCTGTGCCGATGGAAACAAAACGCGCGAAAGAACTTGCACTAATCCTATACCTAATCACGGAGGGCAGCCTTGCGACGATGGTGCCATAGAAACTACGCCATGTCGAATGCCAGCCCCGTGTCCAAGTAAGAGTTATGTTTTTGTATTAAAAGTATTGATGCATGTAAAGGAAAATAATGATTGATTAATCAAAGAACTTTTAAATCGTGTAGCAATTGATTGCAGCTGCCTAGTGATGACTCGTTGTAGAGGATAGAAAACTTAACAATATGTGACATTCTACAGGATATGATCATAATTGAAATGTTTGCAACCGAACACAATTATCTGCTTGTTGGTTCAAAAAAATGTGTTTCCATCCAAAGTTTCCATGAAATGTATTAATAATGTGAAATATTTACATCGAAAAACGAAAACTATCATCATATTTCCCTGCTTTCGGAGATTTGCCATATGAAATCTACAACGCTCGTTTTATCCCTTACTTGACCCTCTTTCGTGATCTTTATGAACTCTTGGTTGGCTCGTGGGTCCCAACGCTTCTGAATACTTCTCCAAACGTAGTAAAGTGGCAGCAGTTACTCCCCTTTTACCTTTTTAGAAGTGCAAAAACCATAATCCATCGTACTTGCTAGGGTATCTAATGAAAGCTTCTTGCAGTTGGGACAGACTTCTTCAAAGTACTTCAAGCATTTATTTCTGTCAGCCTTGCTTATTTGTAATCTTTGGATCAGGTTCTGTTCTTTAATTGTGGTCGTATCCGACCAAAGTACGGAGGCACACACTGTGCAGGATCAACCCTTGAACGCGAAGAGTGCATTAATAGTGAAGAGTATGCAGGTAAATACAATCTGATTGATCAAAATAGGTGAACAGTAAGCAGTTAAAAGGTCTATGTGTCATGAAAAAGGTAATCATTTCTGATCTCGGCCTTTAAAGGGTACTGTTTACTACGTGAGAGCGTGGATTATCTCAACATAAGAATAATAGATATTTGTCTCGCTTTAGCTGTTCTGATAGTTGCATATTCTTCTTAGCCTGTGAAATTAAAACTTGAAAATGCCACCAACGAAGAATGTGAAATATATTTTGGAGATTTCTTGTTATATTATATAGTTTAATCACCTACAATGATGTTTGCACTTTGTTAAGTGTAAGTCAAAACAAATCATTTTAGTGAAATTAATCCAATAGTTGACCGACAAATGTTGACTAATTAAGGCCAAACCAACAAACGATTTTACATAAAATAGTCTCATGGCTTTAAAGTTATGGACACTTCACGAAACAGAGATGAAAAATGACTCTTTAACACAGTATGCAATACACTTTGGATGTGACGCTTAAAGCATCCATACCATAACCCTAACCATAATGCTTCGACTTTTGCTTAGTCCGTCTTCTTCCCGCAACTCTTACCAATCATAGCTGCATGATTTTTCCCCTAAATTCATATATATGCCGCCCTAGATTTCGGTATTTGTAATATCATTGGATTTGGCCAATGTGTAAAAAGGGTGGTTTAAAAACTGCAATAATATTGCCGCGTGGTAGAGTAAGGGTTAAGTCTTAAAGAAATAGTTCCGTGAAGTTGTATTTGCACTTACATGATACAGGAATATATTACAAGAATAATAAAGAGAAGTGGTGTAAAAGTGGTGTAAAAGCCATATTGATATCATTTTTGTGGGTTATTACATTTCAGAGATCGTACCGAAGTGTTGAAAGCGATCAGTGTAATAAATTGGATGATGTCGTACTTGCGGATCCAAAATAAAACTGTTTGATGTATTCTATAACACAAAATATATATCTGTTTGATTTAGAGCGCAACTTACATGAGCAGGTGGACAACGCACGTTCTTGTAAAAGGCATCTTATGGCCAATGCCAATGATTAAGCATGATTGTTTCCAATCATTTAGCCAAAAGCAATTGATATTTAAAGAAATACATAACAATTGTCTTGGATCTGCAAGTATGACATTGGCTTTTACGTCATTTTTCTCTATTTTAACCATTTATCATATATATGTGAAAAGGAAACTTTACGGAACTATTCCTCTTTTTACTACACTACAAGGTCACTTTTCAACACACTGGTGAAATATTGTGATTTTACTACTAAGCTTTTAGAAATAATTTGCTTACCACATTTCTCAAAGCACGCGATCTTATTATCTGAAAATGCGGCGATTTTATTTTGACAATATACGATTAAGCACCAAATAAGAACGCCAATTTAATTTTTCCAAATTTTCTTATTCATTCTAAAACCATAAAGTGTTGAGGAATTGAATCATTATTCATTTTTGATTAATTCCCCGCATTTAACTGTCCGGTAACATAATTGACAGGATAGTTTACATACATTATTGTTTTTATTCATCTGAACAAGATCTCACACAATACGACCACAGCCAGATGTAGGTGAAAGCTACAGCTACCTTGTTATGATGGAGCTCAACCCGATGAGCCAGGCTGTACAATTTCCCCACAAGATGACACTCCTGACGGATGACGGAGCTAAACATATCTTTCTTCATTTCTACATTATGAAATGGGTTATCATTGCTTTAAGTTTTTCTTTTAGCGTGGGAAGAAAGTGACGAATGGGGACTGTTCAGCATTATTTGGGACATCATAATATAATAGTGATATATGTAGTATAAACTTAAAAGATGGAGTGCAGCATTGTTATATTGTTCTTGTTTACTTCTTTGTTAAATGATAAGATTTATCTAATTCGTTCTTGTCTTAAGTCGATGGTGGTTGGTCAGACTGGAGTAGTTGGTCCGATTGCTCAGTAACCTGTGCCGATGGAAACAAAACGCGCGAAAGAACTTGCACTAATCCTATACCTAATCACGGAGGGCAGCCTTGCGACGATGGTGCCATAGAAACTACGCTTTGTCAAATGCCAGCCTCGTGTCCAAGTAAGAGTTCTGTTTTTATGTTCAAAGTATTGATGCATGTAAAGGAAAATAATGATTGATTAATCAAAAAACATTTAACTCGTGTAGCAATTGATTGCAGCTGCCAAGTGATGACTCGTTGTAGAGGATAGAAAACTTGACAATATGTGACATTCTACAGGATATGTTCACAATTCAAATGTTTGCAACCGAACACAAGTATCTGCTTGGTGGTTCAAAAAAATGTATTTCCATCCAAAGTGTCCATGAAATATAGTAATAATGTGAAAATATTTACATCGAAAAACATACTATCATCATATTTCCCTGCTTTCGGAGATTTGCCACATGAAATCTACAACGCCCGTCTTATCCTCTACTTGACCCTCTTTCGTGATCTTCATGAATTCTTGGTTGGCTCGTGGGTCCCAACGCTTCTGAGTACTTCTCCAAACGTAGTAAAGTGGCAGCAGTTACTCCCATTTTACCTCTCTAGAAGTGCAAAAACCATAACCCATCATACTTGCTAGGGTATCTAATGAAAGCTTCTTGCAGTTGGGACAGACTTCTTCAAATTACTTTAAGCATTTATTTCTGTCAGCCTTGCTTATTTGTAATCTTTGGATCAGGTTTTGTTCTCTAACTGTGGTCGTATCAGACCAAAGTACGGAGGCAGACATTGTCCAGGATCAACCCTTGAACGCAAAGAGTGCATTAATAGTGAAGAGTATGCAGGTAAATACAATCTGATTGATCAAAAGAGGTGAACAGTAAGCAGTTCAGAGGTCTATGTGTCATGAAAAAGGTAATCATTTCTAATCTTGACCTTTAAAGGGTCACTCTTTACTACGTGGGAGCGTGGAATATCTCATCATCAAATTGATAAATATTTGTCTCGCTTCAGCTGTTCTGGTAGTTGCATATTCTTCTTGGCCTGTGAAATTAAAACTTGAAAATGCCACTAACAAAATGTGTGAAATATTTTTTGGAGATGTTCTGTTATATTATATAGTTTAATCACCTACAATGATGTTTGCATTTTGTTAAGTGTAAGTCAAAACAAATCATTTTATTGAAATTAATCCAGTAGTTGACCGACAAATTTTGACTAATTAAAGCCAAACCAACAAACAATTTCAATTAAAATAGTCTCATGGGTTTAAAGTTATGGACACCCCACGAAACAGAGATGAAAAATGACTCTTTAACACAGTATGCAATACACTTTGGATGTAACGTTTAAAGCATAACCCCATTCAATTGCTTCGACTTTTGCTTCCTCAGACTTCTTCCCGCAACTCTTGCCAATCATAGCTGCATAGAGTGTCCATGATTGTTTTCCCGAATTCAAATATATGTCGCCCTAGATTTTGGTATTTGTAATATCATTGGATTTGGCCAATGTGTAAAAAAGTTGGTTTGAAAACTGCAATAATATTGCCGCGTGGTAGAGTAAGGGTTAAATCTTAAAGAAATAGTCCCGTGAAGTTTCATTTGCACTTACATATATACGGGATTATATTACAGGAATAATAAAGAAAAGTGGTGTATAAGTGGTGTAAAAGCCATATTGATATCATTTTTGTGAGTTATTACATTTCAGAGATTGTACCGAAGTGTTGAAAGCGATCAGTGTAGTAAATTGGATAATGTTGTACTTGCGGATCCAAAATAAAACTGTTTGATGTTTTCTATAACACAAAATATATAACTGTTTTATTTAGAGCGCAAGTTACATGAGCAGGTGGACAACGCACGTTCTTGTAAAGGGCATGCTATTCCCAATGCCAATAATTAAGCAAGATTGTTTCCAATAATTTAGCCAAAAGCAATTGATATTCAAAGAAATACATAAACAATTGTCTTGGATCTGCAAGTATGACATTGGCTTTTACGTCATTTTCTCTATCCTAATCATTTATCATATATATGTGAAAAGAAAGCTTCACGGAACTATTCCTTTTTTAAATACATTACAAGGTCACATTTCAACGCACTGGTGAAATACTTTTAATTTACTACTAAGCTTTTAGAAATGATTTGCTTTTCACATTTCTTCAAGATCGCAATCTTATTACCTGATAATACGGCGATTTTATTTAGACAATATACGATTAAGCACCAGATAAGAACGCCAATTTAAGTTTTCCAAATTTTCTTGTTCATTTTAAAACCAGAAAGTGCTGAGGAATTGAATCATTATTCATTTTTAATTAATACCTCGCATCTAACTATCCGGTAACATATTTGACAGGATAGTTTACATACATTCTTTTTTTTTGATTATCTGAACAGAACCTCATAGAATACGACCACAGCCATATGTAGGTGCAAGCTTTAGCTACAGTAGCTACAGTTATGATAGCGGAGAAGATCAGGTTAGCCCACTAGTTATTGGCAAACCCGATACTGATAGCTACAGCTACAGTAATGGTGAAATTCAAGTTGACCGTCCAGAAGCAGATATCTCCGATTCTGAAAGCTACAGTTATGATAACTGGGGAAATCAAGTTAGCCCACTGGTTATTGGCAACCTCGAAACTGGTAGCTACAGTTACAGTATTGGTGAAATACAAGTTGACCGTTCAGAAGTAGATATCCCCGATCCTGGTAGCTACAGTTACGTTAGCGCAGAATATCAAGCTAGCTCACTAGTTGTTGGCAAATCCGATACTGATATCTACAGTTACAGCAATGGTGAAGGTCAAGTTTACCATCCATTGAAGATACCAGTAGTAGATAACCCCGATCCTGGTAGCTACAGTTACGTTAGCGCAGAATATCAAGCTAGCTTACTAGTTGTTGGCAAATCCGATACTGATATCTACAGTTACAGCAATAGTGAAAATTAAGCTGACCATTCAGTGAACATACCAGTAACAGATAACCCCGTTGGTGATAGTTATAGTTATGATAGTAGATACAATCAATATAGCCTACTAATTATTGGCAACCCCGCTGTCAACAGCTACATTAATAGTAAGGATCAAGATAACAATCCGTTAAACATATTAATAGTAGATAACCCGATCTTAGTAGCTACAGTTATGATACTGCAGACAATCAAGTTACCCCACTAAAAAACCCACACGTTATTGGAAAACCCCGATCCTGGTAGCTACAGCTACAGTAATGGTGAAGGTCAAGTTTACCATCTATTGAACATACCATTAGTAGATAACCCCGATCGTGGTAGTTACGGTTATTATAGTGGAGACAATCAAAGTAGCCCACTAAAGAACCCACTAGTTGTTGGCAACGCCGATCCTGATAGCTACAGCTGTAGCAATGCCGAAAATCAGCCTGAGATTCCAGCAGTTGGTGATCTCGATCCTGGTAGCTACAGCTATTAATCCTCTCCTGATATACAAGAAATCCACATCCGCCACCAGCGATCGACCATAGCTCAAGCTAATACTAAATGCAACATTCAGCTAAATTGTTAGAGATAATCAACGTAAATTTGATGAACTGCATGGTCAATCTTGTGGTTGCTTTTATTAACTCTGAAATCTCATGTGACAAAGTTATAGATGGTCCCACTGTGTTGAAGGTTGGCTTTAAGGCTTCACGGTGTGTGACATAAACTATTTGTGGAATTACTGTGGGTATGGTCGTGTATGATTTAATTGTGTGATTCGGGGTTGTATTTCAGGGTTGTCATAATTTCAACTCAATAATTTATAACATGTTACGAGCAAAATGTGGTTCTTATTGTTATGTATCTGTAGGGTAAACAGGTGTATTACACTGTTACAGGACTATTACAGTTCGGGAGCAGCCCGAAAAACTGGGTACTTTGAAATACCAATAAAATTGGGTATTTTTATGTATGATGTCATCGCATGAACCTACACATTTGATTAGCCAATATTAAACATATGTGGTTTCTCATTTGCCGCTCCGAATTGTCCAAGATTTCAATGGATATCCTGAAATTTTGGGTACTGATAGTAAATAGATATTTAAAACTTTTTGCCGCTTTTATTTCTTTTTTAATTCACGGTTGCCTTTTCAATCAAACAGATTATAGGCAGTCTGTTTTGTTCATTTTCTTAAAAAAGCAACGATAAATTTCAAAAAGCAGCGGCAAAAAGTGTTTAATATCTATTTACTATCCGTCTCCAAAATTTCAGGATATTCATTGAAATTTAGGACAATTTGGAGCGGGAAATGAGAAACCTGATTTGTTTAGTGTGAGCTAATCAAATGTGTAGGCTCATGCGATGACGTCATACATAAAAGTATCCAATTTCTGGGGTATTTCAAAGTACCCAGTTTTTCGGGTTGCTTCCGAAGTGTATTAAGAAATTTTGATTTCTAAATTTTCAAAAATCAAGACTGATCAAGTCTGTATTAGTATATCATATGAAGATATGAAAGAAAATCGAATTCATATTTGTTGAAAGAGATGCCTATATATTGACTGATTATTGCTTAGTGATTATAAGATGACATTCATATTAATACTTCATATGTTTAACGCAAATGTTTTATTTAAAGTTGGAAATCTTGCAATCTACGATTTAGAGAATAATAAATGCTAAAAGTAAATTTAGCACGATATTTCTCAGAGTTTTTGCAGGGCATCTCTACTTTGATACTATTTTGGCAGACCTCCTTAGTGTGTCCCGTAATCATATGTTAATGAGGGGATTAGAGCAACCACTTTTAACTAAATTGTGTACGATAATTCTAAATTTATACAAGTCTCGCTGCTAAGTAAGAGAACTACAATTAATAGGGCAAAAGGAGAAAATTGACCGAAATTTTGACGAAATGTTTTTTAAAATATAATGTCATTCCAAAGAATTGAACAGAATAAACTTTGAATTATAAAATGAGTAAATTCTTTACATTAAGACAGTAGCACATGCAGAGTATGAGTCATATCACTTGTCAAAGGTTTATTGAATGCTAAACTTTTGATGTATGGAAGAGAGGACAGCTCAAAATCGTTGATATAATTCTTTAAAATTTGGTCCTAAATTTCGGTCACTGAAAATGATTCAACCTTTTTTCTCCTGATATGTTTATATGGTGGAAATTCGTAAAAAATCTCTTGTTTATATTCAATTGTTTCCATTTACAAAAAGGTGGTGGAAGAATCAAACAACCAATACATTTTCTTATGGAAATTTATAGATTTTCTTGTTGGGAAAATTTGCATAATGTATTATAATAATCCTTTAAATTTCACAATTCTGTTATATAGTGAATTTCTTATTTTGAGCTATTGTTATGATTTATAGCATATTTTCATGCTTTATAGAATATTTTCTCCTAATTAAGCTCCAATCGATGCTACCTGTCAATAAATGGACAGGTAATAAAAGATAGAAAGAAAAATGCAATACCGAAAATCAGATCGACTACATACCAGTGAAATTTGTGTATGAACTTCAATGTCATTTTGTTTTGACTTTATGAATCAAGTTTGCAGTGATGTGATGCAGGAACATAGAGTTGTTGGGTCCCACGGGAAGCGTCTCGTGAGGTCAAGATGAACCCACGCACTTTCCGGATTTGGATGATTGTTGCAGCATGTTACATATCATCTGATCATGCAATAGTCACTATAATATCAATAATTAATGTTCATATTATATTTTTGATAAACATAATCGGAATTTTGAATATCAATTAATTAGCTGCTGGTCTTTAACCATTTGTGAGTTTATACTGTAGCTTAAGTGAGTGGCACGCACCGGGTATGAGAAGCAAATTGCTGCCTTAAATGCGGTCGCTTATTTGGATACAAATTGTTTAAGCCTGTTAAATTACACTAAGGTAGTTTTAGGCCTGTCAGCTTTATTCTTGTCAACAACTAAACAACAGAATGTCGCTGAAACCTGCATAGTTTTAGTTATTAATATTTATATTGTAATTTTGATAGCCATGAGCGGAATTTTAAAATTTCAATTAATAGCTTATTGGTGTTTAACCATTTGTGAGTTTATACTGCTTAAATGAGTGGCACCAGGTATGAGAAGTAAATTCCTGGGTTAAATGCGGTCGTTTACTTGGATGCAACTTGTTTAAGCATGTAAATTTACACCAAGTTAGTCTTAGCCGTGTCAGGTTTATTCCTGTCAACGGAATGTCGCTGAAAGATCTATAGTATTAGTAATTGATATTCGTATCGTAATTTTGATAGCTATGAGCGGAATTTTAAAATGTAAATTAATAAGCTGTTGGTCTGTAATCATTTGTCAGTTGATACTGTGACTTAAGTGAGTGGCACCATGTATGTAAAGCAAATTCCTATTTTGATACAACTTGTTTAAGCAGGTAAATGTACACCAAAGTAGTCTAAGGCCTGTCAGGTTTATTCCAGTCAATAAAAGACAATGGAATGTCGCTGAAACCTCCATCAGTCTATAATATTAGCAATGTTAATCAGAACATGTTTGTCTGTAATCATTTGTGAGTTGAACGCACGCGGTCGTTTATTTGTTTATTTGGGTACAACTTGTTTAAGCATGTAAACTTTAAAACCTGAAAATTCACAGTCTTGTTTCGCAAAACCAAAAATGGCATTTTTGAAATATTGATCTTCCATAAGTCTCCGGGTGTTTTATCGGAAGATACTGAAGGAAACCCTTCAATGCTCAGGCCGGTAGCCATGGGTGGATGAGGGGAGGGGGAAGGAGGTGGGGGAGGGGAGGGGGGATTAGTCCAAGCAAACTTTTGTTGCGAAGGTGCTCTTTTGAAATCCAACGATATGATAAGCACTTGGAATTTTAAAGTTTGTTGTCCGCCTTCAACTTCATGGCTACGGGCCTGATTTATACAAAAATTATTTGAGAGAATCAATGTATTCACCGAAAGTATCCTTTGGGAGCTTGGCCTGATATCAACAACACAACAAGATGAAGATGACTTTGACCATCGCTCATAGGGAGCTTGCATTGTAGCAAGTCACTATGTTAATTCAAGTAGTTCAATATTCAATTTTGTACCGATGTTCTTTAGTTAGTAAATGTAGTTGTTTAAAAATAAATGGTTCATTTTGATCAAAAATCAGGTATGTTATACGTTTTTAAAGAAACTAACAAAATGGACGCCATTTTGTTGACTATTTTGGCAGCCATCTTAAATTTCCATGATGTTTCTCGGTCAAGAAAACTCCTCGTGACGTTGAAGTTGTCTGTAAATTAGAAAATCTACATGAGAAGGTCAAAATGCATTTGAAAGGCGGTATTTCCAGTTAATTTTCAAAAATCGACTATTTGTTTTCAGTAGTGACCATTTCGGCGGCCATCTTGGAAATCATGAAATTACTATAAAAAAAGCTACACGATATCGATGTCCACAAAGCATTTTCGGAAAAGTCAAATATTTATCATCTAGAAAAGTAATGTTTCGTCTGGTTGGCCTTTTGGTACCAATTTGCCAAAATTTGAGCTATGGCTCATGGACTGGAAGTCAACGTAGAGTTGGTCCGAAGATTGTAACTTGGCCATCTCTCGAAATTGTCGAAGACGCGAACTCCTGTATTTAGTTGTGAGGTGGTAACGTTGCACAGTCGCTGGCTTCAAACTGGGCCCTCTTGTACCTCCGATAGTTTGTTAACCGTTTCTTCGATTGTCTGATCCACCGGGAATTTGCCAAATGGATTGGTATCACCAATTTGCGCGGAAAAATCCCCATTCAGGCTAAGAACGCATGGGTGTGTGGATGTTCTTTTGGCAGTTGTGTCATGTAGTACACTGACAAATACTTCGCATAATTTCGTCGATCGTCATGGGCAAAACACCAAAGGATCATTTGTATAGAATATTCCCCTTCTCGGGAATACCTTATCAATTCCAGCAATGTCTCTACCATGTCTATCCAAAACTTTGACATAGGGCTATTAAAATTCCTGAGTTTGGTGAGGTACTCGTCGAAGAGCTTGAGAATGACTTTTGTAAATGGATCCTGAATTACTGTGTCAAGGCTATGTTGCGCAGGCAAACATCTTCGCAGAGTCGACCGAAAATTTTGTTGGTCTCGTTAAGCTGTGGTTGATGAGCACTGTAGTGTTCTTCAATCCAGGAATATAATTCCTTCCAAGTTTTCGAATAAGAGCCTCAAACATAAGCTTATGAAAGCGCACAGATTTGTTGTACTTCTCGGTCATTAATTTGTCGACAAAACCTTCTGCTATAATTCCTTATTCAACTGCTAAATCCCTCAATTTTGCATCTTGAAACGCTCCCCTACAGTGCCCATAAGATTACAACATGTATGGAATACTCCCATTCGTTAAATCACAGACCTGGATATTTCTGCGTGTCTTCATGAAATATATACTCTTTCATATAGCGCTTGATCAAAGACTCATACAATCTCAATTCCCTCGGAGTCTACGGGCTTATAAGGTCTAGCAAACAAGGGAATTAGCTCACGGAGCATAGTTTTACACTTTGTGACGTTTCATTACTCGGCTAAAATCTAACCCCAGTTAGTTTCCTTTAATGTTACAATCAAAGGTTAGCCCTTAGATCATACCTATCTACACTATATGATGTTTTAGTTAAGAAGGATGTCAAATAGTAATTCTATAACCAGCAATATTCGTTACAGTGGTACTCTTTTTACACTTTCATCCACCCGATTTGAATCGATTCATCACAACTAGTTTTCACTTATCTCAGTGTTATAACAGACCAATTGGGAAAACATTTAAAATTCCCAGGAAGAATATTAACACAATTCATTGTTTCCTGATTATAATGAAGTGAAACTTTTTGAGGTACAAATACATTTTTAAATAAATATCAGGTATGTCGAAAATAGGAAATTGTTGCTAGCTAGGGGTTATGACCTCCTCTTATTTGCCATTGTATCTTTCATAAAATCTGCTTTCTTTATATCAGACATTTGGATTGTTGAATGTTTACAGCAATATAGATTCCCTTAAGCTGCTTGACGGAACGCAGGTTGCAATGCGCAAATATACAGAAATGAAATACGTATTCGGAATACTTTTTGTGAGCATTTCCACACGAGGTAAGGAATTCGCTTCTATTTTTGACTGTTTCAAGAAGATATTTGTTTTATGGAATATGTGTGGACTACTTGATTAGGGTATAATCATAATTTCATCTGTTTTGTGCGAAAGCCTATTAGGGCCACAAAATAATTGTTTTTGAGCTAGTAGAGCTTTGAAGAAAAAACGATTTAAAGAAAGCAACCAGTTTAGGAGAAAACCTTTTAGGGAGAAAACAACCAGCGTGGGGAGAAAAAAAACGCGGGCACGATTTACATGATATACTGACCAGCTGACTATTAATGGCTAGGGCAGGTTTATATTTTAAAACCTTATTCCCCATTTGTTATGGCCGTAGTGAGCTTTCGTAGTTTTTTAACGCTAAATTCATTGAACACTTATTGAGATATTCATAATTGGATTTTCCATCTCTAAAACCATACCCTTTTCTCTCTCTATGCGACATCACGTAAAGATGGAACTGAAACTCATTATTCTTCAATCTTTAGGTCGGGGTTTGACATATGTCATATGCACGACGTTTGAGCCTGGTAGATACTTACGGCAATATGCAGCATATGAAAAGTCACAACCACCAAATTTCCAAACATTAAAGAAAAGGCAAATTTATATCATAAATATATTTAGATGCGAACGCCGCAGTGCTATAGTAACACAAATGTAGGCCCCCTGCCTGTGTGCGGTCCTGATGTGTGATCGATAAAATCAATCGCAGATCCCATCAATGGGGAAGTTGAAAACCGGAAGTGACGTTACGGCGGAATTCGCTTCTGAATGTATTAATGGGACGATAACTTTCCTTTAATCGTTATATTAAGCCTTTGTGATTATCATGCATTACCCATTTATTCTATAAGTATGTAAGTAACAGGAAGCATTATACAGTTATAAGTTTTATTTTCATTGATATTTTTACCGTGTCTTACTTTCCGTTGGGGATTATTTTGGAAAATATTAAACATATCAAACGTAAATTTTGAATGAAAATTGGAATCAAAACGATTGATGAAACTTGTCGGTAGTCCTTTGCTGGAATTTTCCCGTCACTTTAATCCCCCCCCTACCTTCCCCCTTTTTCTTTTGCCCCGAGTTCTTTTCGACACCAATGTATAAGGTATATGAGCAGAGATGGATACTACAATTAAAAACTCTTTTCAATACTACATTACGCATTGTCTAACATGTGCAATATGACACCACAATACTACATTAAGTATTGTCTGCCATGTGCAATATGACATCACAATACTACATTAAGCATTGTCTGCCATGTGCAATATGACATCACAATACTACATTAAGCATTGTCTGGCATGTGCAATATGACATCATAATACTACATTAAGCATTGTCTGCCATGTGCAATATGACATCTCAATACTACATTAAGCATTGTCTGCCATGTGCAATATGGCATCACATGGCCACTTTTTACCATACTTGTGAAACCTTTGAAATGCAATCACTCCCAGACGGAATAAAATACCAATATGCTTTATATTCTAACATATATCTGTATATAAGTTACATGAAAATCCACGAGAATATTCTTTTAAGCTTATTTTTCACTACAAAAGTGTACTTACTCTTTACAATATCGTTCATTTCTTTAGCAGTGTTGGGGGAGTACTGCTTTCGCAAACGTAATTTTTCAGTCTGGTCTTCTGGAAGCTGTGAAGATGAAATTCTTCACAAACAGACAAGATCTCAATGCTGCGCTGCAGGAGGGGAAGGATGGGCAACACACCACAACGGCAGACGCTGTGAGCATCCTTGTGAGGGTATTACAGACATTCCACCCAGAGCAGGTGCTTCATAATTTAACTTTTAAATGTAGCTGTATTCAAGGGGAATTTTTTCTCCGAAAAATTAAATATAATCACGTAAGATTTCAATTTGTTTATAAGAAATATGCGCACAAAATGTATGTATATTTATGTAATCTTCTTATTGCTTTTCATTAAATTGTTCGAATTTAGTACTTTCTGCATTGAATATTAAAATAAGTATTCAAAGAGTTTTTTTTTTTTTTTTTTTAATAGGTGGAGTAACTCATGCAGTGCACTGTTAAGGATTCATGCTCGTATGCGAAAAATACCGAGTTTGACTCCCGTCGTGAACACATTGTGTTCTTGAGCAATGCAACTGACACTACTTGCTCCATTTCAGCAATAAATTGAGTACCAGTACTGTTGGGGAGTTAACCTGCAATTATATGAGGTATTTGAGTGGGACAAGGGGTCCTTGCCCCCTGAACTATTTTCCGAATCATTTGGTTGGGTTTTTTTTTCATCTTATAGTGCCCCCTCCCCTACACACACACACACACACACTCACTTTAGGTAGGCAAATGCCTGCGGTGAACTGGCGTGGCGACACGTCTAGAGGGAGTCATATTTGCTCATCTGCTTGCGCCTGGAAACCGTGTATATTATAAAGACCGGCCTATGGGCCTAATAACTCGAATGGGTTTAATTTAGGATTGAAAACAATTAACTTTTAGATAATTTCCAACACGAATATTTTTTGTACGATTGTTGTCTGTTTGTTATATCGGGTAGTACGAATTAGCAACTGATATCGCAGTTTGTATGGCACTAATAAGACAGCTGTGAACACAAAATTCACAAATCACAACTACATCACATCCGCACATGGGATAGATTTGATTTCCATGGTTCGTGAACTTCAAGCCGGAAAACGTTGTACAGTTTGGAAATTATCATTGCTCCACTTGAGACCAATTATGTAAACAACATATTCAGGGTATTTTGGGGAAAATTCCATGATGCTTTGCGCCATCAAATGACTTCCTATATACACCGATTATTATCATTGATGGGTTCAAGTTTTAGTCCTTAGTTGGGGTCGTACTATTCTGTGCCTGAACAGCCCATAATCGCGTCTGAATCTAATTATTGGTATTTGGCATCTTTGGCACATGATATGTTGTTTTTAATGTCTAAGGTAACTTAGCGATCCAAATGTAGAAACTGGCATTGCCAGCTTGGCATTGTTAACCCAATATGATGTTGTCGTCGAGCTCCCAATCGTGTGAGAAGCATTCCTATTGTTTTGGTGTCGATATCCTACATATTAAAGAATTAGATCAGTGGTCAGTATGTTCCTCTTCTTTAAAAGAAAATTTCAAAAGAAACAAAATGGTGAAGAAAGCATTCAAAAATCTTATTCTGTAAAGGAGATATTCAAGTTTAAAGTTTGGTATCATTTCTGTAAAAACGACTGAAATCAGACTAGTTGCATGTCATAACTTCAAATTCCTCAATGTCTTTATGTATTTCAAGGAAAGTTTATATAATTTTTCAATATTTAAATTATTTATCCTCAAACTTTCTTCAGGTGGTATATTATAAATACCTCAGTTTTACTACTTTTTTGACATATCCCATGGTTTTTAAGCCACAGAATTGCAGGACAAAATATGATAGAATACATAAAGACTTTGAGAAATCTAATGCTAAGACTTCACAACTAGTCTGATTTCAGTTGTTTCTACACAAATGATACCAAACTTTAAACTTAAGTATTTCCTTGACGGAATGGGGTTTTTTTTGTATTCTGACTGCACCATTTTGTTTCATTTGAAGCCTGTCCTGTTTCATATAAGATAGACTTGCTTGACCCCTGAACTAATCCTTTAATGCGTGAACAGAGCTAAATGTAAAAATGTTCAAATCTGTACAAGAGTGTGCCTATTTTGCTTATAATGTGGTTAGACTGTTAGATAGTGTGTACATTATGCTTAAAATGTGATATTTTATTACTATGCATGGCAGACAAAGTCAAATATAGTTTTGTTGAAATTAGCTTGTAAACATGGTATCAGCTTGTAAACATGGTACCTCACAAATTGTACATCAATGTGGCTGTAGTGGTAGTGGTGGTGGTGTGGTGCCATTTTTGCATGTAACCAACTTGAAATTCCAACTGGCTTTAACTGGGATTTAAGTGCTTTTAACAGGTATTTGCTGGTTTTAACAAACCATTTTTCAGATGAGTTTAGTGCAACAGGTATTAAAGGGTGCTGTTAAAATCGGATATATCTGTTAAAATCAGTTGCCAATTTATATTTGGCTTAACTGGGTTTAATCGATTTTAGCAGGGAATTTCAACGCCGGGGCTTTAACAGGTACCTGCTAAACCTGTTGAACTTATTTATGCTGGGTTGGTAGCTTTTGTTTTTCTTTGTGATAGCTGACGGGGGCTGGAGTGACTGGAGCGGTTGGACTCTCTGTTCAGTAACGTGTGGTTGGGGTGAACATCAACGAACACGTCAATGCACTAACCCTGCGCCAATTCTGGGTGGAGCGCATTGTAGAGGAACAGGGACAGAAACGGCGGAATGTGTAGACGCCCCATGTTCAGGTAAGATTGTGTTTTTCACTGCTCGATTTTAAGAAAGTTTTGATTTAAATGTGTGTTGTCTTTGTATCATGGTGCATCAAAACAAAATGTAAATTACTTCACATGTTCCTCCATTTAGTGTTTTGTACGTTCTTGATTGAATGGTTGCAAATTGTAATTTAATTGCAAGTTAGACATCAATTACGGTCTCCGATTTCAATCAATTTAGCGTGAGAAAACGTGACTCCCTCATTCGTCATTTTGTTAATCATTTTAAATGAAAGATGTCTCACAATTTCTCAATATTATATTTTAGTAGCCCCCAACCAATATAGAGATGCCTCACAAGTTTAATTTGTAATTGAAGAAACTTTGCCCATGTTTTGTTGCCAATCACAAAATCAAAACCTTTAAATTTCCTTATGCTAGCCTATTTTTTCACAATCCTTCACTAACATTCGAGTATCAGTTGGACATGTCCAAGTGGTTTCGAATCTTCGAAATATTACTTCATTTTTTCCTTTCAGATAACTTCCTATTTAAATGAGCACTGACGACAAATGATCAAAATTTGCATATTTGTGGCGACCGCCTCATCATAAATTCCTTCTATGTAGCGCTGTCGAATGCTACAAACATGAAAACTACTTGTGGGCCAGCCAGTTTGTTGGTTAAAAAAAAAGAAGTTAAAATCGATCCAAGCCATTAGGCCCATATAGGGCCGGAACTTATTCCCGTCCTTCATAGCACAAGCAGGTGAGAGCACATGACTGTACGGAACGCCAGCCCATCGCAGGTTTACTCCCCCAGCAGTGATGGTACTCATTTTACATTTGAGTGGACGCGAGCAAGTACAGACAGGTGTCTTGCAACGCTCGCTGCGGGAATCGAATCCGGTTCCTTTCGCATATGTGAAAGACTCCTTAACCATTGAGCCACTACATCTCTCTCCTTTGCGAGAAGCATGATAATAAGTTATTTTGTTAGTAAGATGCATATGTCTGCGACAAGTGATTCCAAGCTTCTAAATCAGAGATATCCATATCATTGTATGGCTTTTTTATGCCATCTAATCTCCTACTTAACATCAAAACAGCAACCACACAGCTTCACGTTACCTCAGTCAGTCTATCTAAGACCAACTTTTTTGCTTCACTTTTTCATATAGTTCACGGGCATTGGAGCGATTGGAGACCATATGGTGAATGTGATGCTACCTGCCTCATGGAAGGTCAGGTTAGTTACAGATCGCGTTCAAGGGAGTGTAACAACCCCCCTCCATCATTTGGGGGTGGCGATTGCGTGGGCTTTAGAGTGAGGAATAGCCGATGCCGTATTCCATTTTGTCCAAGTAAGTATTCCAGGGGGTGCTTCTCGTACTGTTTTATGCGGGATCTCACATTTAGTTGGAATTGGTAATTATTCTCTTATTGTTCTTTCTTAAATGCCGTATTTATCTATGACGGCATGTTATTAGCAGTCTTTTGCTGACTCGACAAAAGGACCTCAAAAAGATTTAAGCTGAATTTTGAAAAGTTGAAAAGCGAAAATGTGAGAGGTATAACAGACACAACCTTTCTACCTTCTTACCTATTTTCTGACATTGCTATTACCTGAGAACGAAGAGAAATGTAACTGATTATGTAATTATGATAAGAATATATATGATTACCAAGTAGAACTAGATGATACGAGTGTTACGTAAATACTGCAATATGCTAATATCCCAAATGTTTACAAATGTTCTTTTACAGAGAAGAAGGTACCCTTTTTCAAAACAAGTATTATATTTCGAAGAAGGAAAGTGCCATTTTCGGAGAAGAAAAGTGCCCTTCTTCAGAGATGTGCCACCAGATTCAAACATCTTTCTCCCTGTTTATGTCCATCATGGTTAAACATATAAATTAAATATTTAATAGATTTGATTATCGTACGGTTATACGTTTAAGTGTTGAAATTGCATTTATTATATAAAATATGCCATTCATTATTATTTACAGTCGATGGAGGTTGGTCAGAATGGAGTAACTGGTCCGATTGCTCAGTGACGTGCAATGGTGGGGTTAGCATACGCAGAAAAACTTGTACCAATCCCATGCCTCAACACGGAGGGCTGGAATGTGAGGGTGGTGCTTTGGAAACCACGCTATGTCACAAGAATAAGTGTCCAAGTATGTATTTGTATGTATTTTAACACATTTTGTGTAGACATTATTGTAATCTTCCTTGATATGACAGCTCCGTGCTGCGCCCGGGGGCATGGAGGGGGGGGGGGATGGGGGGGAGGGACACTTCCATATGTGAGGTATAAGTATATGTATATGTAACTTTTTTTTGCACCATTTTCGTAGTGCACTTTTTTACTATAAAAGAATATACAAAAAATTGTAATAAAAACATTTTTTTAAAGTAAATAATTGTCTTTCTTTCATCATTTTCTTAGTGCAGGTCCTCAAAAATAAGGTTTTACTGTGTTAATGTTGTACTGCTGATCCAGTTTTTACAATATTTTTGTTGAATTCTCATACTGCAGGTATCAAAATTTACTTCTTTTATACTGCGGGTATCAAAATTGTATAATTTCATACTGCACTTACCAAAAAACCTGTCATACTGGTATGTTTTTCGTTTGGTGGGTTGCACACCTGTACCACGTTTAGTATGAAGTGCCCCCCCCCCCCCTCCCCTTCAATCTCCCTCTCCGGGGGGTGTTGCGATCCATAAAAGTCAGCAATATTACTAAATATAGGACTAGTGCTAAATATATTTCGACGAATTTTGTATCCATTTCTTTATCTCCATTTTAGTAAATGGTGACTGGAGTGACTGGGGTAAATGGGGACCATGCAGCGCAATACGATGTACAGATAATCCAGGAGTTCAAATAAGATCCAGATCCTGCATATCACCACGGCCACAGTACGGAGGAAGATATTGTCCAGGCTCAATCGTCGAACGAAAAGAGTGTTTTCTTACTGACCGTTGTCTAGGTAAAGACAATGTTTTATTGATAAGGAAATCAAAATGTGTCTAAATCAAAACGAGTGCGTACATATATGGTTAATCAAATATCAAATGTTGTTTTGGAAAACTACCAATGTATGATAAAAGGATAACAGAACAATGTCGTGTTTTATACAATATTTTGACATGATTTGACCATTCTCTCTTATCTGCTTATATTTGGACATTGCCTGGCTACTATCTGCAACAGAATCACTGCGTTGTTTCAACCGACATGGTCTGGCATAGCCTGTCTTTCACAGACTAGAAGTTTTTGTCCATTTTCTATCTCCATTTTAGTAAATGGCGGCTGGAGTGATTGGGGTGAGTGGGAACCATGCAACGCACCACGATGTACAGATATTCCAGGTGTTAAAGTGAGGTCCAGATCATGTATATCACCAAGGCCGCATAATGGAGGGAAATATTGTCCAGGCTCAATCGTTGAACGAAAACAGTGCTTTAGTAATTGTGCAGGTAAAGGTTATTTTTCATAAGAAAATCAAAATGTGTCTATTTTTTATTTAAACAATGCGTGCCTAGATGGTAAATTAAATGTTTAATCTAACGCTGGTTCGGAAAAACTACCACTGTATGATAAAACTACCAAACGATGACAGGACAATAAAGTCCTGTCTCATATCATGTTTTGGAGTTATTTGACAATTTTGTCCTATTTTGGACATAACTTTGAAAGCACTTTATTGTTTCAACCAGCGGTTCACCTAATTAGTTAGTTGGATGGATTTTAATCTTATATATAATTCAATGATACAGACAGTAATGGACAGGGCTGAGAGAGCTTTTCCTTTGTTTTGGGCATGATCTGATATAGCACGTCATTGGAATTGCTAACCAGGGGCACTTAAAACAGCACCGTTGCCAGTCCGGGGAGGTCCTATTTTAAGGAACCTGTAAAATACCAGAGCTAATAGACGTCCAGCAGCCGTTTTGTTCATATTTTGCGATAAATATGTACAGAAAGATTCCCTGGGAGACCATTTTGTCATATAGATTGTAAGATTTTGCGATGTGTAGTTGTATTTTTTATCTGCCATCTCAACGACAAAATTATACTGTTACAAATATTTGAATTTTGAAAATGACTGATTCGCGCCTAATATCCTAGCTTTCTTTTGATTTTTCTACCTATTTTAAAAACGGCGTGGACAATATTTAGCCATGAAAGCAATGAAGGTTTGCCACTAAGATCTAACTTTTGCGGGGCAAAGACGTTTTTCGCAGATCGGGTATTTAAGATTTGAAATTATAGCAATACATAATGCTTTAACGTTAGTATAGCAAAGCATAATGGGAAATATCACAGCATGGTGATGTCCATGTCACAAAAAGTTCCTAATTTAAGGAACAATTTGGTTCGTTAATTTTGACCTCTCCCAGACTGGTCGCATGGGTTGAAAAGGTTCCAATGTCAGGAAGAATATGCATGGAATATTTTTCATGTTCAGCCCTGCACATGCCTGCAGGTACACACATAAAATTTGGCTGCATTGTACACACACAAAATTTGTAGACTTTTTTGCAGCACCTTTTGATTAGGTCTTTTCAAGAGTGGTTGGTTGTCTGGATTACCAACAGTTCGATAGTCCGAGTCATGTGTCACAGCTTCACAGGGTCAGCATGAAAATGAGGATATTACAAACAGAAGGGGGTTTGATTGCTTAAGAAAAGTTGTTTTGGCTAGTTGTCTTAATCTAGAAAGAAGAGCATGGTTGTTCGATCGTACAGTAAATCTCAGCGAACCCGAATGTTAACGTTAGTTCAGGAAAAATCTCTACTAGGGGTTAGATTTAGGTGAAGTACTAAACTTAGCTTCCTTTTCATCATGTGCGTTGAAAGAGTTCACGGCACCAGAACAAGGATACAATATCATTACTTCCTTGTTACACAGGCACGTAGCCAGGATTTTGACCTGTATAATAAAATGTTGATTGTTAGAAATGTGTGCGTGCGCCAAACGGCGTGGGGTACAGGGGCCTGCTTAAGGGGCCTTTAGGTTCCAGGGGCGAAGTCATGGTGGGCAACCTGGTGGCGAAACCCCAGCGTTTTTCGTGTTTTTGGTCGTAGAAAATTGCTTAAAATTTATGTCAAATACACACTAAAACCAGTTCATGGAAATACATTTTAACAAAATCTTGTGTCCGTACAAATTGGGCCATATTTATTCATTTTTTAGGGGAACTCCTGCCTGAGATGACCAGATCAAATGAGATTTTCCTAGATTGGTAGGGGAAAAGATATTCAGTCGGATGAAACGAGACTCAATCGGGCGAATGAGAGTCAGAATTGATCAAGTTTCAAGACAAACTTTTTCAGCCACGGAAATAATACAAAATTTGCTGATGATATCTTCTTTCGGGACTTTTCTTAATTTTGAAATTATAGGCATTTAAGACTGGAAGAAGAGAACATATTTTACAACACAATATGCAAACCTGCGCGCGTCAGTCCAGTCATCTACGCCAATTAAGCCACGGAAATGATACAAAATTTGCTGATGATGTCTTCTTTCGGGACTTTTCTCAATTTTGAAATTATAGGCATTTAAGACTGGAAGAAGAGAAGATATTCTACTACACAATATAAAAACCTGCGCGCGTCAATCATCTACGTCAATTAATTTGAAGGTAGGCCTACAGCAAAATAAAAAGAGAGGAAATTTTGTTTTGTTATGGAGTAGTTTAAAGCAAAAGAAAACGGTTTTGCGAGCTTGCAAAACGATCATCGATGACACGGTTGATGTTGATTTTCTCGCCAGCATGGATGTACATCAAGACTAGACCGGTTGTACTTGTCCTGTTCCTGAGATATGTTTTCAGCAGTCGCAATGATGAAAATTATCTTTCAACTGTTGTAGTTGATATTGGTAGAATAGCATCAATGTTTAATAATGCATGGATGCAGGCGGAAATATCGATGTCACATTATTTTACTGTAGACACATGGTCAGTGGGGGATTAGTCCGAGAACTCACTTTGCCATCTGTATACCCACGGCTTGTATTGTCTGATTGTGCAAGGGCGCGAATTCCCGTTGTATCATCTCGTCATAAAAGCTATTGTCATATGCAGTATTTGACAGGATTTTTAAAGTACATAAAGCAGACAAACTCAAAAGCATAACCGTTACAATAATTAAAAAAGACGCCCCAAAAAAATTAACATTCAGCAAGGGCGAGGGATCCATTGGTTGAAATTTTGTCATGATGAAATGAGCTAAAGTGGCATTTTCTATAATATATTTTCATTTATTTTTTGTTATCTTCCATTTAGTTCTACTTTCAGAAACTGTAATATTAATAACATCTCCCTTTTGTTTTGTTTGTTTCTGAAAAGGCTCTGACAATAGCAGTTCAGCGAGTGTTGGTGATTGCGTAAGTTGCAACATAAATATTTCAAAATAAAGAGTTACCAGGTAAGGAGAAAAACTGAAGAAGTTCCCCCAACAAATGACGTATCGTATCTACTTGTAGATACGGGGAGAGTAGAGGAATATTTAACTGAATAGAAAACATAATCTAGTAGAACAAATATAACGGTGGCCACAAAAATAATGAAATAAAATAATTATTTCACAATTCCAACAAGATGCCAATCCAGTTGAATAAATCTATGTGCATTGACTAATGAAAAAGAAATGAATCTATACTGTTAGCTATGGCCTATAAGGAAAGCACCACCTTACAAAAACTCAAGATCTGGTCCAGATATAAATTCTAGATTTGGCCTAGATATAAATTCCAGATCTGAGACAGATCCGGAATTGATATAATTCCCAGATCTGGACAGATAAAAAAAAAAATGGGCAGATATAAATTTGGGCCAGATCAAACTTGAGCTGGCTCAGATCAAACTTGGTCTGGAATTTCCAGATCTGGATGTTATACAGATGTGGAAATTGATATCTGGCCCAGATTTGGGAATTTACATCTGCTACAAATCTGGGATGTTAATAAACATCAAAGCAATTTACTAATATGTAATGTTGGTGAGCCAGCTATATATTATATGAATGATTTTCATTTTTTCAAAGTGGCTCTTGCATAGTTACAATCAAATGAGACTTTTTAACAATACAATAAATAATTGAGTATGAGCTTTGTTTTCTACTTTTTACTTTCATTATGAGAACAAAAGTTCCCTAAAAATTCAAAACAAATGTTTCAAACATAATATTGAAGGAATTAAGCCACAGGGGTTAAGTAAATACACACTAGAATTTAAAAAATAGAAATAATAATGCAGTTATTAATCTCTCCTTCTGCATGAACATTAACTGGGGTCAATTAAAGTGACTCCGCTCATCACATCTTTAATACTTAGTTGATTCTTATGGAAGCGCTCCTAGTCAATGATAGCCACACAAGAAAACTGAGCATTCATATCTTCTTGCTAAATCACACTTTATCAATTTGTATTAGCTCATCTCCAAATTACTTTTTCATTATTAATATAAATTGACATATATGTAAAATTCCATACTTAAATCCTTTAAATGTAGCATTACATCAAGCTAATATCTGGCTTGATCTGGACAGATCAAACTTTATTTGTAGATCAGAATTTCTTTAATAAAGATTATATCTGGCTTTATCTGGCCAGGTCAAAGTTTATTTGTATATAAAATGTAGTTATAAATCCAGTTTATATTTGGTTTTACCTGGCCAGATCAAACTTTATTTGCATATCAATCTGACTTTATTCAAGTTTATATCTGGCCAGATCAAACTTTATTTGTATATCAAATGTAGCATTTAATCAAATGTAGCATTTAATCAAGTCTATATATGGTTTATCTAGCCACATCAAACTTTATTTGTAGAACAAATTTGCTTTAACAAAGATTATATCTGGCTTTATCTGACCAGGTCAAAGTTTATTTGTATATTAAATGTAGCATTAAATCCAGCTTATAGTTGGTTTTATTCGGCCAGATCAAACTTTATTTGCATATCAAATTTACTTTATTCAAGGTTATATCCGGCCAGATCAAACTTTATTTGTATATCAAATGTAGCATTTAATCAAGTTTATATATGACTTCATCTAGCCAAATCAGACTTTATTTGTATATCAGATTGACTTTAATCAAGTTGAGATCTGGCTTTATCTGGGCAGATCAAATTTGATTTGTTTATCAAATGTAGCATTTAAACAAGTTTATATATGGCTTTATCTGGTCAGATAACACTTTATTTGTTTATCAAGTTTTATTTATCTGGCTTTATCTGGCCAGATCAAATTATATTTACCCAGATATAAACTTTAATCATGCCAGATCTGGACTTCTTGTAAGAACCCATTCTGTATGGGACAGAACTTCACATCACACTACACAATTCCAAAAAGTATCAACCCAGAAATACTGAAGGTTTTTCCCAAAGAAGATACACACTTCAAGTCGATTATTTTACCTCTGAACTAAAAGTACATGTAACAATATGTACGAGAGGAAATTGCCAGTAATAATTTCGGTTGTCCTATTGATGTATTATTTGAAATCAAATTATTCGACCTTTACCATGTGCAGGACACAATTGTATAACCAGGGAGTTAGCATTATACTCCCTGATACCTCACCAACACCATCTCAAGTACCAACGCAGTACCAATTGTGGTTTTTACCAGTTAAATCAATTATTTGTCCACTGACCTGATCCATCATGTGGAAGGGAAATTTGAGCTCAAATAGTATACTGTATGATGCAATACTGTTACATTTGGATTGTTAACTTTTATCCAGGTCGGTTTTATGTAAAATATTCCTGGTAGTACTCATATTAATCTTTTTTGGGTTTTCCACAGAATGAAGAGGATGGATGTGAAGGCACTGAAGATAGCTACAGCTACAGCGATGATGAACACAAACCTGTACAGCCGGAGAGCCCATCAACAGCTGATAGTCCCGACCCTAATAGCTACAGCCATGATGAGGACCCAACTGTACCTCTAGATGAACCATCAATGGTTGCTAGTCCTGATCATGGTAGCTACAGCCATGATGAAGACCCAACTGTACCTCCAGATAAACCATCAATGGTTGCTATTCCTGATCCTGGTAGCTACAGCCATGATGAAGACCCAACTGTACCTCCAGATAAACCATCAATGGTTGCTAGTCCTGATACTAGTAGCTACAGCTACAGCCATGATGAAGATCCAACTGTACCTCCAAATAAATCATCAATGGTTGTTAGTCCTGATCATGGTAGCTACAGCTACAGCCATGATGCAGAACCAACTATACTTCCAGATAAACGATCAACAGATCACGGTAACTACAGCAATGATAAAATCAAACTTATACAGCCACAGAACCCATCAACAGCTGATAGTCCTGACCCTAGTAGCTACAGCTACAGCCATGATGAAGACCCAACTGTGCCCCCAGATAGACCATCAATTGTTGCTAGTCCTGACCCTGGTAGCTACAGCTACAGCCATGATGAAGACCCAACTGTACCTCCAGATAAACCATCAATGGTTGCTAGTCCTGATACTAGTAGCTACAGCTACAGTCATGATGAAGACCCAACTATACCTCCAGATACACCATCAATGGTTGCTAGTCCTGATACTAGTAGCTACAGCTACAGTCATGATGAAGATCCAACTGTACCTCCAGATAAACCATCAATAGTTGCTCGTCCTGATACTGGTAGCTACAGCTACACCAATGATGAATACAATCCTGTACAGCCAGAGAACCTATCAATAGTTGCTAGTCCTGACCCTGGTAGCTACAGATACAGCCATGATGAAGACCCAACTGTACCTCCAGATACACCATCAATGGTTGCTAGTCCTGATACTGGTAACTACAGCTACAGTCATGATGAAGACCCAACTGTACCTCCAGATAAACCATCAATAGTTGCTCGTCCTGATACTGGTAGCTACAGCTACACCAATGATGAATACAATCCTGTACAGCCAGAGAACCTATCAATAGTTGCTAGTCCTGACCCTGGTAGCTACAGCTACAGCCATGATGAAAACCCAACTGTACCTCCAGATAAACCATCAATGGTTGCTAGTCCTGACCCTGGTAGCTACAGCTACAGCCATGATGAAAACCCAACTGTACCTGCAGATAAACCATCAATGGTTGCTAGTCCTGACCCTGGTAGCTACAGCCATGATGAAGACCCAACTGTACCTCCAGATAAACCATCAATGGTTGCTAGTCCTGATACTGGTAGCTACAGCTACAGCCATGATAAAGACCCAACTGTACCTCCAGATAAACCATCAATGGTTGCTAGTCCTGATACTGGTAGCTACAGCCATGATGAAGACCCAACTGTACCTCCAGATAAACCATCAATAGGTGATAGTCCTGATCCTGGTAGCTACAGCTATAGCCATGATGAACGCCATACTGAACGTCCAAAAGACAGCACTATGGAAGCTAATTATGCTAATCATGGTAGTGACAGGTACGGAAAGTACACAGATCATGCTGGTCTTTATGACATGCTTATAAAAGTCATTTATCCTGATCATGGTGGTGACAGTTACAATAATGATCAAGATCACACTATCAACCCGAAAAACCCACATGTAGCTGGTAAACCTGAGCCTGGTAGCTACAGCAGTGCGAGTGATGATCCAACTGATCTTTATGACAGCCATGTAGAAACTAATTATCCTGATCATGGTGGTGACAGCTCCGATAATGACAAAGATCAAATTGATCTTTCTGAGATCCCAATAGAAGGTGATTATCCTGGTCATGGTAGTGATAGCTACAATGAGGACAAAGATCTAAATCATTTTCCTTCGGAAAATCAACAAGATGATTCTCGAAGCTCCAGCTATATAGAAAGTGTAAATTGATCACGCTGGTTCTTCAGAAATATGGTAGTTGTATACTGGCAAATGAAATAATGTTGTGGGGGAAGATGTTATTAAGAAAAGCTTATAAGTTAACTTAAAAGTTCCATACAATCGGGTCTAAATTTAATCTTTTGTTTTTTCTCATTCACTCTAAAATAAAATGTGACAATTTTTTTGAAATAGAGTACAACAATGATAAAGACCAACACGGACAGCCAGAGAACCCATCAACAGTTACTAGTCCTGATCGTGGTAGCTACATCTACAGCAATGATGAAGACCAACCTGTACAGCCGGAGGCCCCATCAATAGTCGCTAATCCTGATTGTGTCAGCTACAACTACAACAATAATGAAGACCTACATGGACATTCGGAGAAGCCATCAGTAGTTACTAGTCCTGATCGTGGTAGCTACAACTACAGCAATGATGAAGATCAATCCAAGCCTCCACAGAACCCCTCAATAGCTGCTAGTTCTGGTCGTGATATCTACAACTACAACAATGATGAAGACCAGCATGGACAGCCCAGGCTGAGAACCCATCGATAGTTGTTTGTTCTGATCTAAGCAATGAATCTAAAAAAAATCACTAAAGGGTCAGTGGATTGTGTGTCGGTTTCACCAATGCAAGATATTATCTATGACCACCACTGATTGTGATCATGATGCCAGTTTGTGTGGCCCCCAATATGCAAATTAGGGGACTTTTTTCTTTCTTCAAAATAGTCCCCACCATGACTGAGAGTGACCATTACTTGCATGGAAACAAAATCTTGTGGATAACTATGTTTGTATCATAACACTTTCCCTTCTTTGGATATTTTAGTCTGCAGGCTTGACACGTGGCAGCCCTTATAATTTGCATTTTCACTTTTTCTTAACCTAATTAAGACTTAAATGTCCCATACATCCTATGCAAAAATGATCGAAATATATTTATTGATTAATAAGTGTAGGAAGTGGACTTTATGACTCCCAGTAAAATAAATGGGCATGAAGTACAAGAAAAAGGTTGTAGCTTGTTTTCTACAACTAATCATCAATATCTACTTCATACTATCTGACAGAACATGCTACTGCCCCCTCCCACCCTCTCTTCTGACAGTTATTTTTCCCCTTGACTTACAGTGTGAAATTTTGTGAGATGATATAATCATGCCACTGTATGCCATGATTGTGATGTGAAGTAAGTGTTGTGGCTTACCACCAATATTTGGCTGTTTCATAGTTTAGTAATATGACCGGCACTTCATTCATCTATCTCCTTTTAATCATCATTACTAGGTAGCCATTTCTTTCAAGGACGCATTCATTTCTTTTGAATTTTTTTTGTAGGGGTTCGTGTATCATACCAATATCCTCATTATCAAACCAATCATATTTTGTTCTATATTTTGTCCTCTGTCATATAAGATGAATTATTTGACAAATTTAGACTCAAATATTTACGCAGATTGGTTACATCCCTTTCTCAATGTCTAAGGATACGTAGAGGTGTCCACATTCATATGATAACCCAGTTGTAAAGCACTGGTGAATGAAGACCAA
Source organism: Chiridota heheva (assembly GCA_020152595.1). Classification (NCBI taxonomy): domain Eukaryota; kingdom Metazoa; phylum Echinodermata; class Holothuroidea; order Apodida; family Chiridotidae; genus Chiridota; species Chiridota heheva. The sequence goes on along the minus strand of JAIGNY010000492.1, from coordinate 3,021,071 downwards.
CCAGGGATTGAAGCTGTGACTTCTAGCTTGCCAAGGCGATGCTATGATGGCTGGACCATGGAAGTCTCTCTCAAAAATTTAGTCCCTTACCCTACAAAAATTTAGTTCTTTACCCCTAAAGTATTAAGTCTTTTATCCCTCAAATATTTAGTTCCTTACCCCTAATATTTCCGTACAGGTCACTTTGGCTCCATAAAACATCAGGATATTTACCGAGTCAGAATGAAAATGCAAGCCAAACAATTGAAATATATCACAAAAGGTACCGTATCTTTGAAGGAGCTTTCGGTCGAAAAGTGAGGGCACCTTTTTGCTAAGTCAAGGGAATTTGAATATAATACAATTCTAATTTTTGATACACTTTGCAAATTACTTAAGTATTCATCAGAAATTATTATCACTAATTTGAATAATAATATCAAAGCTTTTTAATATCATTTTGTCATTTTTAATGAGAAATTTTAATGTTATATTTTTAAACAATTTGATTATACTGATACTTCCCAGAAGACCACCAGATTTCATGATAAATATATGAGTATCAAACAGGAGTTAAAATTTGTACTGACATTATATACCTTTAGAATGGCAAAGTTGTTATCAATAATCAATACTCATTAGTTGCCTCAAGAAATTCTCCCAATATCCCAAGAGAGACTTTGGATGAGGCTAGGCCAGCTATTATCCAACTACATTCATTGAATAGCAGTATTTTCTTGCAATAAGCCGAGTTACCACCATTTTCATAAGCAAGAACATTGCAGAACGAATCAAACTCTTTAGTTTAGAACACATAGTAAATAATAAACTGTGTGACTTAGTAATCGTTCTGATTAATTATGTAGCATCATTGTTTTCTACTATTTACCTCTTTAGTATTAAAATACATATGGACATTTAAAAGCCTCAACTGCATTGCATTACAACAAAGTTTAAACAAATATCTAAATGATCCAAGAAATAGTATAGTGGAGCTACATATTCTGTTTATCTTTTTTTTTTTATTGGTTTCAGATTAACTTCAACCTATTTTTAAGTAATTTAGAACTTTAACATTTGTACTTTTTGAACAGCCATTTTGGAAGACCAAGATGTCTACCAAATGCAGCACACTACCTTTCCTTTAAACATTCCTTGCTAGGCATCAAAATCACAAAGACAATGCATAGCAACAGCCTTTACATACACTTATTACCTCTTAATTAGTAATTTACCAAATTCATGCTAAGGCATTTCCACACAACAGAAAATCCCCGTGTTGGACACAAGTCTGACAAGGGTAATCTTGGTTAACCTTTTCACACTGTAAATATCAACATGGAGTTGACCCATGTAAAGTGCTTGACCCTGGTTGAAACTAACCCTGCTGGTTGAGAACTTTCAACCCGTGTTGAGAATCCTGACACGATCAACCAAATTCATGTGTCAAAAATGGCCACGTTCATCTTTGAACAGTGTGAATGCAGAGTGGGACTGAACCATATAAGGCTTCAACACGAGCCAAAGGTACTGTACGTAGTGTAAAATGGCCTTTACAAACAAAGCTTTCCCTTAAAAAAAAAAAGCCTTTATTGAAAGTACAATTCAAACGTGCATAAAGTAATATTTACCTAATTGCATTCTTATGAAATAAAGATATTTAACACTGTAGTCTTCACAGGACGATATTAGGCTAAAACAAAATATATGTGAGTTTTCAATTGCTGACCAGCCAGTAGATAAATGTGCCAACTGAATATTTTTTATTGTGATTTCAAACCAAATAAAATCGTAGAATAAAGATTTAAAAAATATCATAATGAAATAAAAAGCCTACAAAACAAATGCTTCTTTTAAAAAGGTGCATGGATAAAATCTTAAGCTAATCTTGGGAAACTGATGTACAGTGAAATAAAATCTTGAGACTGATCAGCTATAGACCTTTTTAAATCTTGATCGGCAATTTCCGGAAAACTAATGTCACATGGCAAAAATTAACATGGCCCTAATCGACCAATCGTATACTGGGAGAATCTTATCAACCATTCAAATAGTGGAGGAATATGGAAAAATGCTTTCAAATGCACATATCACTCATGCGCTATACAGAAGGTAATACTCATACACATTGCTGGTTAAAATTTTGTCTCAAACTAGAACGGTAAATATCGTCATGGTTCGCATGCCCATGCAAATTGACACACATATCATATGACCCAGCCAATTATAAAAATGGCATCTCACACTAAGTCCCACATGGCATCCCATGTCCCACATGGCATCCCACCCCATGTCCCATATGACATCCCATCCTATGTCCCACATGGCATTCTACCATATCTCCCACATGGCATCCCACCCCATGTCCTACATGACATCCCATCCCTTGTCCCACATTACATTCCATCATATGTCCCACAGGGCATCCCATCATATGACCCACATGGCATTCCACCCTATGGATCACATCCCATGTCCCAAATGACATCCTGCCTCATGTCCCACATGACATCCTATCCCATGCCTTGTCCCACATGGTATTCCACCATATCTCCCACATGGCATTCCACCATACAGTGTTTCACATGGCATTCCACCATTATCCCACATGGCATCCCACCCTATGACCCACATGGCATCCCACCCTATGTCCCACATGGATCCCATCCTACATGAATGTCCCACATTGATCCAACAATATGTACCACATGACATCCCTCCCTATGTCCCACATAGCATCCTCCCTGTGTCATGCATCAGTGACTTCCCACCTGATGTCCCACATGGCATCCCACCTTATATCCCACCATATGTTCCACATGGTATCCCTCCCAATGACATCCTACTTCATGTCCCATGGCATCACATCCCATGTCCCCATGGCCTCCTACCCTATGTTCCACATAGCCTCCTACCCTATGTCACACATGGCATCCTACCTTATGTCATACATGGCATCCCAACCTATGTCACTCTGTGTTACTCGTGGCATCCCACCATGTCCTACATGGCATTCCACCCTGTTCCACATGGCATCCCACCCCATGTCCCACATGGCATCTCACCCCATGTCCCACATGACATCCCATAGGCTCCATAAGAAGTCTCATCCTAGCTATCACAGTCCGTGATTGAGCATACTATGTACGAAATTGTCAGTTCATATAATAACTTCCATGCAAATGATTTCTTGAAATGGGGTGGGACCCATGTCCCACATGACATCCCATGCCCCACATGACATTCCATCCCACACTATGTCCCACATGGCATCCCACCCCATGTCCCACATGGCATCCCAACCCATGTCCGACATGACATCCCATAGGCTCCATAAGAAGTCTCATCCTGGCTATCAGTCCCTGATTGAGCATACTATGTATGAAAGGGTCAGTTCATATAATAACTTCTATGCAAATGACTTGTTGAAATGGGGTGGGACCCCATGTCCACATGACATCCCATGTCCCACATGACAATCCATCGCATGGCATTCCACACTATGTCCTGCATGGCATTCCACGCTATATCCTACATGGCATTCCACCCTGTTCCACATGGCATCCCTCCCCATGTTCCACATGGCATCCCTCCCCATGTCCCACATGGTATCCCACATGTCCCACATGTCGTCCAATAGGCTCCATAAGAAGTCTCATCCTAGCTATTAGTCCCTGATAGAGCATACTATGTATGAAAGTGTCAGTTCATATAATAACTTATATGCAAATGAGTTGTTGAATAAGAAAAAGAAAGCAGAGTCAAATAATTATGCCTGATATAGCCCTTAGTGTATACTACATGGTATATATTATATCATATGTCCGGCATGACCCCCATCCATGTCCCACATGGCATCCTTCCTATGTCCATATGCATTCACATCCTGTCACACTCCCTGACTAAGCATACTAATCAAAAAAAAATTGGTCAGTTTATACACTGTAGCAACTTTATGCAAATGACCACAATAATAAAGGCGGAGTTTAATAATCATGCCTGATACAACTCTTGCTGCCCAAATATTTTAAAGAATTTTAAAATTTTAAATCTCAAGTTCTACAAGAGAGATGCTTAAGGATCTCTGAAGAATATTGGAGAACTATATCATTTTGCAGTTTCTCCTTAGGAAATATCAAATGTTTTGTAGACTTTTTAAGGAAACTAGTCTTCAATTCTGTCTTAAGTGTCTTTGAAAAACTAACATTTTGTAACGAAATTCTAACCTTCTATAAGGATATCTTAAGAAACTTTAACTTTTTTTGAGAAACTCTGAAGAACTTTTAATATTTTTAAAGAATTCTCAAAAAACATTTACATTTCTGAGGAAATTTCAGGAAAAAACTGTGGACAGCTGGATGGATGAAATCGCCATTACATAGGTTCACATTAAGCTTGCATGCAAACCAAAAGCTGCAGCTTATTAGTTGGAAAAATTCCCCCTGCAATCAATTGGTCAAAGTATCAAATAAATCATGATTGGCTAAAATTGGTTTAAAGATCTACAGTTCAGAAATCAAATAAGCATTTCAGAGAGTTGACTATTCTATTCAAAGTATGAACATTTTAGGCAGTATTTTCCCCATGTTTTTAATGTGCACTCTAAATTTGCAAACTATTTCAGAGATAAATCAGATTTAAGCTCTGGTGCCAAAAGGGACTAACAAAATCACTGAATTTATATTTTGTTTGTAAAAGAGAGAAAGTGTGGCAATTATGACATTACAAATTTGCAATAAATGACAAAATTTGATTTCACTTTGGCATAACATATTAAATTCCTACCCTACATTGAAAAAGATTTTCCATTTTCGATATTGCTCTGAAGAATTCTCCTAGCACACAACTATTCGAGGACAAAACTTATTATCTCATAAACTGATCTATTTTCATTGAAAATATAATAATTAAATCAGGATTCATCTTAACATTCCAATTCAATGACAGACTAACATGAATCAATCAATCAATTATTTATGGACCATGTGGCATTTGCCTACTAAAAGTGGGGGAAAAAGTCAAAAGTGGGAGGGCAAAATCACAGTAAGATGCAAAAATCACTATACAAAATATACAAATTCGGGAAAAAGTGAGAGGTAAGTGCCCTTTTGCCCCCACCCCACCCCTTTTAAATCCTGCCTATGATGATGATGACATTAAAGATTACCAACTAGTTCTAATTGCTGAAAAGTTTCCCTCTACATGATTAACTTTACATAACAAAACTTTCCAATCCATGTTGTGTTGCATAATCAATGAGGGCAAACCATTATTTATCGTACCATCCTCAAAAAACCCTACATGACCCACCTATTCCTCCTACCAAAATCAACCAACCGCTGAAAAAGAATCTCCTCTCATTCTGACTTGTAAAAGATGTCAGTCACCATTATGATTCATGATTCTTTTTATTATTCTAGCACAGACCTTAAATGAAGCAATTCATGATTGGGCTCAATGCAAACTCTTCCTCAATGCAAACTCTTCCTCTTGTCAAACTCAACCAACTGCTAATAAACTGAAATGCAAACTTCTCTCTTTCTGACTGGTAACAAATGTCAATCACCATTACTTTCACCTGGGTCCAATCAATTTCCACTGCACCACTTAAGCCAGACACACTGAAACTGCTAACAACTATAAGCTTCCCGTTGTACAGAACACGGAGTCGATGGTAAGTTTGGTGAAGCATTCTAATCTTTACTCATTTTTTAGCCAATCTAAACCTATGAAAAATCTGACTTAGCGCACAGCATTAATAGGACAAGACTCATTATCTTATTTACTAGTCAAGTCTCATGAGAAAGAAAAAAATCAACATGAAACTATGATTCATTCTGATTTTTTATTCAATGACAGACTTACATGATCCAATTCATGGTAGAACTTAATGAGAGTAAAGTATCATTAATTGTTCAACAAACCCAGTGGTGGCACCAGGATTTTGGTCATGGGGGGGAAGCAAGCGAGGGGCAAATTTGTCTCATAGGGGGTAAAATCCTATAAATCGGACAAAATATGTCAACTTTACCCAAAAAAAATTTGGGGGGAAAAGCAATTTAGTGGGGAGCCAATGCCCAACCCCCCATAGCACCGCCACTGAGTACACCATTCTCAAAAACCTTGGATGACTAACCTCTTCCTCTTGCCAAAATCAATCAACTATTAAAACCTACTGCAATCTCTTCTCACTTTGACTAGTAATAAATGTCAGTCGCCATTACTTTCACCTGGGTCCAATCCCTTCTACGGCACTGCTTAACCCAGATACACTGAATCCTCCAACGACTATAAGCTTTCCGTTATACATGAAGCTTGTTCCAGATCCACGAGGTGACGGTATGTTGGGTAACGTCTGCCAAGAATTTGTTTCTGGGTCATAGAAAGCAACGTCTGCAAGGGGCAATTTGGCTGCAGCTGCATAAAAACAAATTGGGCGAAGCATTACAGAAAGTGATACATCATTGCCCATAACATACAGGGAGGTTTTGAACCATAATCTTAACAAGCGTTTAACAATTTCAAGTTAGGCTTCAAAAACTCCCTGTGTGCTGGGCAATATATAACTTTCCAAGCATTACATAAAGTTTAATCAGAATGAGCAAGTGTAATGCACAATAGATGCATCTCATATAAACAAGCCTATCTCACAGAGGAAGGGACATCAAAAACCACATCATACCCCCACTGTGGACAAACCATTAGTTTCGGGTAACTCAATTTGAGATTCAATAAAGCACTGGGTGATTTAAAAAAAAACGTATGATTTCAATAAAATGTGATTCCGAGAAAGCACTGTTTGATTTCAATAAAATGTGATTTTGAAAAAGCACTAATTGATTTCGAGAAAGCACTGTTTGATTTCAATAAAATAATATATACATGATTTCAATATTAAACATTTTAACAAAACCAGTGTGGTTTCAATCAAACAAAGTGTGATATCAATAAAGCACTGTAATTTCAATACATACAAAAGTTCAATAAAAGTCAGTTACATTGATAAAATACTTCAGATTTCACTAAAACTGTGATTTCACTAAAACTGTGATTTCACTCAAACTGTGATTTCAATAACACAAATACATTTCAACAAAACACTGAGTGCATTTCAATATGTATAAAGCAATTGTCACTTCTGTCCAATTAGGTTTTAGTATCAGTCACTGTAAATGTAAAAAAAAAAAAACATATTCTGAACCAATATTTCTGACTATTGGTAGTTTGGGTGTTTTACATCCCTTTTTCACCAGCTTAGGTGCTATATAGAGATGTCAGCAGATGTTTGTTAAACCAGTTGTGAAGCAATGGTGAAAAAAGACCCACTCAGAATTGAACAAGGGACCTTTAACTTGCCAAGTGGATGCTATGACTGCTAGACCACAGAGGTATTGTAGTGTATTGCACTCACCATTCTCTAATGTCCTCTATCTTGTAAAATGTAAAGTAGTGACCACAAAAATCAAACTACTCTAGCAAACTTTTAAACAATTATTTTAATAACATGATTTACTTACTAAGTCCCCCTACGACAATGAGTTTGCCATTAACTATACCCGCAGAGAAGTCAGCTCGCTTGTGAGGCATCGGTGGTAGATTTGTCCACTCATCTGGTCAAGAAAAAGAATTAGTTAGAATCTTATTAAAAACGTTTCAATTCTAAATGATCAGATTATTTCCATTTATCATGTGTAACTAGCTAAAAGGTGCACTATTCACTTGGTTGGATATCCGGGAACTTCGTGACCTGAGGTCATCAGACCGCATAGTGACCGCGCACATGGGGTGAAAGCAAAGTAATCAGCTGTGTTTGTTTATATGCCATCACCTCACCTCACCTAGTCTCTTCGGGCCTCCTGGTCCATAAGGCTGCAGTGCACTCTCTCCACTGGAATCTGTTATTTGCACCTTGTCTGGCCTCTGTCCACGAGCTCCATCCCATCACTTTCTTCTCCTTGTCGACTGTCCTTCTCCAAGTCATTCTAGGACAACCAACTTTCCTTCTCCCCTCTGGTTTCCATGTCGTAGCTGTCACACAGTGCTTAATAGTGCTCATGTGTATCACATGACCAATCCATCTCCACCTTCTTCTTTTTACTTCAATGCTGATTTTGTCATGTTTAGTGATTCTCAGTATTTTATCATTAGATATTACATATGGCCATCTGATCTTCAAAATTCTGCTGCAGCATTTGAACATAAATATATTCAGCTTCATATTATCTGCTACATTAACTCTCCATGTCTCTCAACCATATGAGAGTACCGACTTAACAAGAGAGTTAAACAGTCGTATTTGTGTATATATTGAGAATGTGCTTGACTTCCATATTTCATTTAACTTAATAAATGCTACTCTTGCTTTAGAGATTCTGTTTTGGATATCTTCCTCGCAACCACCTTGTAAGCTTACTGTTGCACCAAGTATCTGAACTTGTTTACTTCATTTAGTTGTTGGCTATTGATATAAACTTTGTTTTGCACATTTGCTGTTAACTTTCATGAGCTCTGTCTTATCCTTATTAATTCTCAGCCCAGTTTGTGCAGCATACTGATTAAGCCTAATCACTTTGGTTTGCATGTGTTGATATGTAGATAAAAGTAGAGTGATATCATCAACAAAATCTAAGTCCTCAAGGGTTGACATGAACTTCCATCTAATTCCATTCCTGTTATCATCAGTGGTTTTCCTCATCACCCAGTCTACCACCATCAGAAAAAGGAACCCTGACATTACATCACCTTGCTTTAAACCACTTTTGACTTGAAACCATTAAGATTCCACACCACCATCTATAACTGCACATTCACTGTCTTCATATAACGCTTTAATCAAACATACTATCTTTTGTGGAATAACATAGGCTGCCATTATTTTCCAGAGGCTTTCTCTGTGCACTGAGTCAAACGCCTTTTCGAAGTCAACAAAGACGATATATATGGTTGCCTGCCATTTAGCCACCAGTTCTAGAATGTTGCACAGGATGAACATTTGCTCAGTGGTACTCCTTCCTCTTCTAAATCCAGCCTATTCATCTCTCATCTTACTGTCAACACCGTTTCTAATTTTGTCGATTAAACCTCTTCCAAATACTTTGCTAAGTATGGATGTTAAGGTTATTCTGCGCCAGTTATCGCATACAGTAGTATTGCCTTTCTTAGGTATTTTTGTTATTAGTCCTTGCTTCCATGATTTTGGTATAACTTCCTTTTCCCATACAATTCTTAACCGCTCTTAAAGCCATAATACTGATGTGCATATACCAGCTTTTAACAACTTGGCAGTTATATTATCCTTGCCTGCAGCTTTGTTATTCTTTAGCTTCACCAATGCCTCTTTTATTGCACTTCTTGTAATATAACTGGTACTGATTTCATCTATGTAAGGGTCACATGTTATGTTAGGACTGGAAAAACAGGATCTGGTCTATTCAGTATATCCTCGAAAAGCTATTTCCACCTTTCTCTTTTCTGTTTTTCATCCGTAAATAGATTCCCATCCTTGTCTCTTATAGCACTCCCAACCTTGATCCTTTCATTGCAAATTGTTTTGGTTATCTTGTAAAGCTCTCTCATTCTGTCATTACTAGTTGCTTCCTCTGCAGATGTGGCAAGGTCATTAACCTGCTTTCTTTCATCTCTCCTTAAGCTTTTCTTCACATCTTTGTCTTATATCAGCATACTTAGCTCTCATATCTTTCAATTTCAATTGACTTGGCATTCTCAATCTTAACCTTCAGCTGTTTTCTCTCCTCATCACATTTCCAACTTTCTCTGCTGATCCATGGCTTTTGGCCCTTCTTTTTCTACCCAAGAACCTTTTTAGCAGTCCCATTGTATACCTCTTCCAATGTCTGCCACTAACTCTCAACTTCTTCAATGTTATCAAGTACTTCAGTCTCACCACAGCAATCTTGTAAAACTTCATATCTATTTCGTAGTTCAACCAAAAACTCTTCTCGCATTGCTTGTTGCTGTAACTTGATGGTATCATACTTGGGTCAACATGTCTTTGTTATTGGTTTTCCTTTCAGTTTCAATTGGATCCTGGTCCGTATCAAGTGGTGATCACTTGAAATGTCAGCCCCTCTCATCACTCTTGTGTCTAATATGGAGGTTCTGTGCTGCTTCATTACAAGCACATCATCAATTTGGTTCTTTGTCCTCCAGGTCTGTTTATGAATGAGTTTATGTGGAAAAATTGTGCCAGTTACCAATAAATTGTTGATATCACAGAAGTCCTAAAGCCTTTCACCATTAGCATTCCTTTCACCAATGCCATGCCCTCCAATAACATTATCATTATCATCACTATTACATCCATATGCAATAAGTTCTACAAATTTGCAATTTGTTTTTAAATATCGAATAATCAACCAACTCAATCTCCAATCCTTTGAGACAATGTATGATGATCGATTCCAAATATGTGGCATCACTTTGCTGAATTTTCGGTAAAAAGATATCACTGTTTCGGTTAATTCAAAATTTCCCCGACCCAAATTTCAACCTTGTGTTTTCAACATGCCTGCATTGAAACACCCAGCAGGTGTACCAGTAACACGTACAATGTCTGATCGTCCGTAAAATTTTATATGAACTTCAATTAATTGTTATACATCTAATTAATAAAAATGGAGTTTAATTAACAATTGGTTATCATAAAAATTGTTATCCAACTTTGCATACCACATGCAGACAAACCTGGACTTGCCGTTCGTGTAACGTGCAAAGCTTTGTTTTCACTCCAGCAAATGACGTCATCTCCAGGATGTGATGTGGCATCAACCAAGTGAATACCCACAGGTGATGGCATCAATTTGGTGAATTTTTTAAACATTCTTCACCTGTTTTGCCTCCCAAAGTTATAGATATTATTGTGCATAGATCTTAGTTAACTACTTTGTATGAATATTGGTGTAAGAGAAATGTTATAGTTCTCCATGAGGGTAATGAATCTGTGAAAAATTGCACCCTACCTTTTTAGTCTAGTGCCCTATAAAGTATGAAACCAGTGGTAAATAATCTGTGGGCATGTAGAATTCTCACCGATAACTTAAGGATACTTTAAAATTTATGGTTACAAATCAATATAAAAAACAAAAACATTCAGAAAAAACAAGAAATTTACTCAACAAATGAAATGGTATTTGTGCCGGCACTAAGGTTTCAGCGAGAATACAACATCTTCTAAAATTGATCAAGAAATTCAAAAGTTCAAACAGATTCTCGCCAGAATACAATAACTTTTAGCAATTTAAATCTTGAAAACTGCTACCTATATCTGTAAACTAAGTAGAGTTTGGATTTACCTTTTAAAACAATAATATAGTAGCTGTAAAGAGAAACAAAACAAATTAATCAAGCTATTTCAAGGCTTTAAGACCTTGAAATGAGGCACAAACAGCATCGACTGACATAGAGCTTGTTTAAGAGTATTGAGACTCTATGTGCTGCCAGGCACAAAGTGGATAGATACGGTTAGATAAATCCTCACACTGATAGGATATCAGTCATTATAATCACAACACTTTTACCGTTTCTAACCAAAAAAATTAAACAAAACTTATTCTCAAAGGTTTCCTAAATTATTTGATAAAAAATATCATGATACACTGAGATGAAAATCTGATTCCTAATGTGAATCCATAATTTCTGTCAACTTACCTTTCTCGATGTCATACTCTTGTGCATCATTGAAAAAACCTTGCAGCACATCCTTGTTAAGGCCCCCAAGAACATAAAACTTTGAGTCGGTCATCACAAATGAAGGAAATGTTCCCGCTACTGGAAATTCTTTGAGGGTAGTCCATGATGGTGTTGGTTTAGCTGCTAGGTCTAATACTTCCAAGGTGTGACAGGGTATCTTAGCTTGCCTTCCACCTGAGAAAGTTCACAAGATTTAATCAAAGTAAATATATAATAAAAGATGATTTTTCTGATAACTTGTAATAAAAACCAGAACCAAAAGGTATTGTGGTTCTGATGCTTTTTCATAAGCTATTGATTTGCAAAATTTGTATTAACTGTCAAGTAATTGCATATCATAAAATATTTGTTCCATATTTATTCATAAGCCACACCCACCATGCAAATCAATCAAAGGTTGACAATATTAGCATTTGCTCAATAACTAACAACATTATCATAGCAAGTATGATGCAACAACAATTGCTTATTCATCCTATTTCAGGAATTTGTCAGCAAGCCCCGCCTACTCATTAGCATTTATGACATCACTACCACAACATTAGAACATGACCCATCTGTGTACCACATATAGCATAAATCTGATATATCGTTTATGGTGTCTACATCATTTAGCACTTTGACGTTAAGCCACGCACACCACGCATTTTAATGACACCTGTTGATAACATAAGCATGTACACAACCAACAAAATTATCATGCCCAATATGACGCAAAACAGATATAGTTGCTCATTTATCACTTTTTCATAATGTTCACTTGAAGCCCCACCCACTTATTAATATGCATGAAATCACCACCACAAACATTAGGCCATATCTGCAGACCATGGGATATCTGTGTACCATACATTAATCTAGTTTACTGTTTTTGAAATACCGTGTTTTCAAGCTCTTCTCAGCAAAATCATATTAAGCCCTGTCACTACGTATATTAATGAAATTCAACGTTTTTACACTATGAACATGTACACACCAGCAAACATCATAATTACACTAAACATGAAACAAAACAAACATGTGGTTCTTAAAAGATGAACATTTCAAGATTTTTACTTTAAACTGCCTACTTATTAATATGCATGGCATCATCATCAAAACCAATAGGGCACATCTACAGACCATGGGCTATCTGTGTATCACATATGACATGAATCCAGTTTACCATTCTTGAAATACCGTGTTTACAAGCTCTTTTCAGCAAAATCATATTAAGCCCCGCCCACTATGCATATTAATGAAATTCATCGTTTTTACATTGTGAACATGCACATACCAGATAACATCATAATAAGGCCAAATATGAAACAAAACAGACATGCGGTTGTTAAAATGAACATTTCAAGATTTATTCATTAAGTCCTACCTACTATTAATATACTTGACATCACCATCAAAAACAATAGGGCACATCTACAGACCATAAGCTATCTGTGTACCACATATGACATGTCAGAACCAAAACTAGTTAAAGGAATATTCCATAGAATTTTCATGTTCATATATATAATTGAGTAATATTAAAGGTTTGGTTTGGTTTCTTGATGTTTAAAAAGAGGGTGCTAAAAACTACAGTGCTTGAGTTAGGACAGAGAAGTAAGAGAGGAGGGATAGATGGAAGGAGGGTGAGAAGGTGAATAAGGGAAAAAAGTTAAGGTAATAAAAGGAAGATGAGGAAGGCAAGGTAGAGAAGGGAAGAAAAGGGAGGTTTAGATCATGTTAATTGCTGTTGTGGAGAAAGATGATGAAGTTGGAGGTAAGATTGTTCTTGAAAAGATCGGAAATTGAGATGGGAGGGGGAGAGGTGTGATCTGACATTCAGGTATATGGGACAGGTTAAGAGGAACCTGTGAACCCACCATTGCTCCTGTGAACCCACCCATGCTCCTGTGAACCACCCTTGCTCCTGTAAACCCACCCTTGCTCCAGTAAATCCACCCTTGCTCCTGCAATCCCACCCTTGCTCCTGTAAACCCACCCTAGCTCCTGTAAACCCACTCTTGCTCCTGTAGACCCACCCTTTCACCTGTGAACTCACACTTGCTCCTGTGAACCCACCCATGCTCCTGTGAACCCACCCTTGCTCTGTGAAACCACCATTGCTCCTGTGAACCCACCCTTGCTCCTGTAAACCCACCCTTGCTCCTGTAAACCCACCCTTGCTCCTGTAAACCCAGAATTGCACCTGTAAACCCACCCTTGCTCCTGTAAACCCACCCTTGCTCCTGTAAACCCACCTTTGCTCCTGTAAACCCAGAATTGCACCTGTAAACCCACCCTTGCTCCTGTAACCTCACCCATGCTCCTGTAAACCCACCCTTGCTCCTGTAAACTCACCCTTGCTCCTGTAAAACCACCCTTGCTCCTGTCAACCTACCCTTGCTACTGTAAACCCACCCTTGATCCTGTAAACCCACTCTTGATCCTGTAAACCCACCCGTGATCCTGTTAACCCTTGCTCTCTAAATCTCACACTTGCTCGTTTAATCCCACTATAGCTCCATTAATCTCACCCTTGCTCCTTTAATCCCACTCTAGCTCCTTTAATCTCACCCTTGCTCCTTTAATCTCACCCTTGCTCCTTTATTCCAACCTTTGCTCCTTTAATCTCACCCTTGCTCCTTTAATCTCACCCTTTCTCCTTTAATCCCACCATTGCTCCTTTAATCTCACCCTTGCTCCATTAATCCCACCCTTGCTCCTTTAATCATACCCTTGCTCCTTTATTCTCACCCTTGCTTATTTAATCTCACCCTTGCTCCATTAATCTCACCCTTGCTCCTTTAATCTCACTCTTGCTCCTTTAATCTCACCCTTGCTCCATTAATCCCACTCTTGCTCCTTTAATCTTACCCTTGCTCCTTTAATCCCACTCTAGCTCCATTAATTTCACTCTTGCTCCTTTAATTTCACCCTTGCTCCTTTATTCTCACCATTGCTCCTTTAATCCCACCTTGTTCATATCAATCAAAGAATTGATGTCAAATAACAGTACAGCATTGACTTCAAAGGAGTAATAATGAAAGTCACTTTAAAGGAATTGTAATTATGAGAAAAATAGAACATCCTGAAAGGTAACTGAACAGCATCAGGGCAAAGGAAAATCAATGAAACTGTTAAGAAATAGGTCTCTTAGAAGAATACAGTTAATAAAAAATATTAATTTTTATTGCCTTTAACCTCAAATTCTGACAACTATTAATCATGGCTAAAGCTGTCTCATTTTTCGTGTAGATTTAATTGCTCAATAACTATCACAATTATTACCATTGATTGTCAGTTGGTTGGTTGGTTATCTTTAATGGCAAATTGACATCATTATTCAAATGTTCCTTATTGTTTGTGTGTCGAAAGCTCATATACCTCCAAATTTCAATCTTGAATTTTGTGGCCTTAAAAATGGGGCCTGTGGTTCCTCTGCTTATCTTAATTGTGGCAAACATGCCTCACGCAATTGATATGATACACTGCGTTTGTATTAAACCATGGAATTTGTTTCAAGATCAGTGTTACTTATTTCCATCTTTAACATTGACCTGGGACAAGGCAGAAGAGGCATGTAATATTTTCTCATCTCCAAAACAAAGAGGGCATCTTGTATCCATCAACAGTGACAAGGAACAAATATTCTTGGAAACCAAGGCCACTGAGCAATGGGGACTTAACCACAACTTTTGGATTGGTTTAAGCGATCAGGAATCAGAGGGGAGTTTTAAGTGGAGTGATAACTTACAATACAATTATTCAAATTTTCACAGCAAGGAGCCAAATGATTATTTAGGCGAGGAAAACTGTGTTAATATGTACTACAACAAGTGGAATGATAAGGAGTGCTATGCCACACTTCACTTTGTGTGTAAATTAAGAAAAGTTTAATTGTATTTCAACTTATTTATGGTTGGTGTAAAGGGATCCCAACTTACTGTACAAGAAGAAATACGTTGAGTTTTCATAACACTAGCCAAACTCCCCTTACAAATGCCATAGACAAAAGGGTTACAGGCTCAAACTCACCTGCAACAGCCGTCATACCACCCCCCTTCCACTCCCACTGCCCCCTGTGTATGTGTGTTTCAGCACAAATCGTTTGCTTAGAGGAGCCACCGCCACACTTGGAAGCATGAGTGAAAATCAATGCTTTCATTGAGAGGAAATGGCCATCAACATCACATCATACAGCATTAAATTGATAATTGATGGGCAGAAACACCATAGATTTATCACGTATAACACTTGACTCGACACCCGAATCATTATCTACAACAAACTGTTCATACTGTATGGAGTGTAAAAACGAATTTGCAATTTTGTAAGACGGAACCAAAATAAAACTTCATCTAAACATATATGAAATCACAATACCATCAGTGGTAAAGACATTGTATTTCATAGAAATGGCCAATCAAGTTGTTAAGTCTTTCAAGTTTGAAAATAACTTGTAATGTACTGTACATGTACTTTTAAAATTTATCATTCAAATCGGCAATTCTTAATAGGCGGCCCGTGGGCCAAATCTGGCCTGCCAGACAATCCACTCTGACCCGTGAACAATTGTCATAAATGGAAAAAAATCTGAATGAGATCTGTAAAAATCCCCAAATACTTGTTTATTTTGGGTTTTTCCTAGGCAGATCTGCGCACTATAACATCGCAACTTATCAAGCAAAATGTTATCCTTTAGTTCCATTATAAATGTGCAGACTTGCAGCTTGTCAAAGGAAGGTTGATAAGAGAACCGGTGACATCTAGCATACATCCTCATCATGCGCGCTCTCAGCTTGTTTGTATTCAGGGATTGTTTTGACATGTTTTGTTTGTCACGTGACACTGGTTTTGTCATGAGATTGACCCTGAAATTGAAATGATGGCCCTTGAAAGAAATTAATTCAGAACTCTAGATTTAAAGGAATATGGACATTTGAACAGCAAAAGAAAATAGAGACAGCAAATTTGATATCATTTGCTCAGGTTTTTAATTTGGAACACATTTCTTACACTGCTACAATTCTTTTTATCTTATGCTATTATCAAACAAATTGTTTTTACAACTTCAAGAAATAAAATTAAATAATCAAAGCCAAATTATCAATTACTTGCCTTTCCTTACGTATCAACAGCTTTCATTTCATAATTAGAATTTTAATTTTATAATGAATGTTGTTATAGACCAATAATAGAAAAGTAACAGAAGAATGCCAAAAGATAAAATCAAGATCAGTGACTTCTAATTTTGAACTGAGTGTAATTAAAATTATAAAGTTTCTTTTTATAAAATGACTGATTCTTAATATAAAAAAACCTAACTATATATCCTACCCTGATACTCTGATAGTGAAGATGATGCGCTATCTGTCTGATCTCTCTGTGGGCAATGATTCGCTAAAATTCCAATAAATAAAATCCAGTATCCAGCTCCACGAAGAATGATGTGATGATTTCTCGCAAAGTTTTAGGTCTGTTTATAAGCTCATTATAACAGCTGTAAGATCCACTTTTTATGATATATATCGGCAGACAGTTAAGGCAAAGATTTTCTCTGATAATTTATTTCTCCAGCAGAAGTCAAACAAAAATTCAAGTGACTTTGATAAATATCCACACACTGAATGAATGAAGGCAGGCAATTCTTGATGTAAGACAATAAGACACAATTAATTGTAAATTGATGAAACCTCAAAAATATTTTTGAAAACAGCTGCTTATTTAGATAATTCGCAAGTTCTATTTTAAGAAATAAGCATAGCAGGGCGTAGTTCTCAATGATATCATCGATTAAATTTTTAGAAGTATTGTCATTAATCTTGTAAAGTTCCAAATCGAGACGATTTCATCAGCAGGTCAGCATGAGTTACTGTATGAGATCATCATGAAATTTTCTGGAACTTCGCCATCCAGTAACAGAATCATAGTGTTATTGCGCAATTTTTGTCACCGTCTGGAATGACCTTGATATGTTGTGAAAGGTTGCATGTACCAATGTTTACAAGTAAAAAACATAGATTTGTAAATTAATACAAACCAGCATTCAGTGATGCAATATAGCTCAAAGGAGCTGGCGGCAAAAAGGTGAGGGCGTATTTATCTTAAGTCTGAAGAATATTCAAAGGCACTGCTCAAAACATTTGATACAGTTTTTCAAATCAATCATAATTATTTCTCATGAGTATTTTGGTAATTTTTTAATGCCACAAGTATCAGAAATTAAATGTTTTATTTCAAAATTCCCTTGACGTAGCAAGAAAAGCACCCTCACTTTTTGACAGAGAGCTCCTTTAGTTTATATCTCTTACCAAGTACATAGAGTTTGTCCCCTGAGACATGTACGCCTGTTGCATATCTCGGTGTTGGTAAATTTGGAAGTTCTAACCATACATTCTTCTCTAAATCTAAGACACTGCATATTTCAGAAGGATTGGTGTCTTTTCTCATGCCGCCAACTGCGATAGGATTGCCTCCTAAAAAAAAGGACAGAAGTTACTGTATATTTTAACATGATCACCAACCTTTAGTTGTGAAGAACTTAAAATTTGCCAGTTAACAGTTGCAAGTCTCGCTTAATTACATTTGAAGCATCTCCGCAATATTTAATTCATGGAGGTCTTCAAACTGTAGGCCAATATCCCTGAAATTGCTTAATTTCTTTTCAACCAAGTTCTGTTATTTCAATTGCTATTCAGACCAGGAATCTGTTCTTTTGACTCAAGCTTTCTTATAACCACTTTCTTTCCAGTGAGATATAAATTGCTATTAAGGCTAGACTTACTGTTTTTAGATCTTTTCAGGCCAGAAGTTCTGCTTGTGAATGATATACAAATTGCTATTGAGACCAAGGCTTATTGTTCTCATTTTTTTTCTTCAAACTACCAGCAACATTCCATTAGGTTAAACTTATTGTGGACAAAACTGAAAGGTTTGACAAATTTCCTACCCAGTTGCCTATCATAAGTTACAATTTCAAATCTGTAAAATTTTGGCAAGCTAAATAAACTGCACATTTTGGGAGGTATGAATTTCAGCTGAAAAGTCTCTGAAATGGCATGTCCCTTGCACTTCACTACTTAGAACTATGTTGCAATCATCTTTTGTTGTGCTCTAGGAGAGGTAAAATTTGTAAAAGATAGCTAGTGGGTATGAATGAATTCTTTCAAGTGGCTCACCAACGAACAAGCATTTATCTTGGTGAATTTGTCAAACATTGCAAAAAATGCACAATGGATTGATTGTGAAATATGAATATCCATTAAGATCTATTAAAAACAAGTTCGAGGTCATTGAATTAGCATATTAGGTCTCCAAACATTCTATCTTTATGACACGCTTGTGCCTTGTGGCTAAATTTCATAAGAAAATGAATTTTCTATCAACTTTCATATAAATTTTGTAGTAAAAATAGAGAATTTTATCACACATCACTAAAACTCCCCTGCCCCCTTCTTGCTGCTGCTTTTTGTTTTAAAAAATACTTTCACTTTTGTTTGTTTCATCCGGCTATTATAGAATCTGAATTTCCTGAAGTGAATTTGCCTGTACATAATATTGAAGCCATTTCAAAAAAAAATTTCAATCTAACCCCCAACAAAATAACCATATTATGAAAGATCAACTATTAATGTTTTTTACATGTATTTGCATGATACAAAACAGGTACAAATATTTTAAAGATGTGGTCAAAGCAAATGCTCTTAATAAGACACATTCTTATACCATTTATGGCTTTTCTGGATGTTTTTTTTTGTAATGCATAAAAAAATCCCTGTTCTAGATCTATGCATGGACAAATACTGTGTTTACCTAAGAACACCAAAATTAAAAACAATCTTCAGAGACTTACGGTGTGTAGCAGCAGAAACCCCTTGGAGCTTTTCTCCTAATGGTTTGAAGTCAGTAATCCATGTTTTAGCTGCAACATCATAAACATCAACCTTGTCGGATGGGTCATTTGGCCCTGCAAGACCACCAATTACAACAATTTTTTTGTTAACTGCTACGACTGCTGGACCAGCTCTGGGAGTCGGTAGATTTAACAACCGCAACCACTTTTTCTTCTTCGGGTTGTAACATTCAAATGCATCCAATGGGGCTCCTCTGATATCACAACCACCAATGATATACAGGAAACCATCAACATCGGCTACAGCGGAGTAAACGCGCTTTGTTGGCATCTGCGGTAGAGATTCCCACTTGAATTCTGATGATGCAGCCATATTTGAATTTTCAAAATAATGTCAATGATCTGTAAAATTTTAGTACAAGCCTCTTTCCATCAGGTCAGCTACTCTTGGATAAAAATTCAGCCTCAAAACTCAAAATCAGCCTCTACATAAAAGACAAAAAAAACATAAAAGAATCAATTTTCTGCATGGATTTATCAAAAACCTGTGTTAAAGATCAACATGGTTGATATGCCAAAATGATTAAAAGTTTTTCTTCTAAGGGTTGTAACATTCAAATGTATCCAATGAGTAAGGCTCCGTTAATAACTCAGTTTAGCACTAGGCTAATCTTACATGAGCCCCCATACAACAGTTCATAAAAGATTGAGCCAAAGATAAGAATATGCACTCATATAATGTATTTACACATTTAAAGTAAAGTAATGAGGCATGTGCGCATTTATTTGAGTTCTGCCATCTTCTAAGAATTAACTTTGCTTTGCTTTAAAGGATTAGTTCAATGGGTCAAGCAAGTCTTATCTTAAATGAAAAGGACTTTAAAAGAAACAAAATGGTGAAGAAAGCATTCAAAAATCTTATTCCATTAAGGAGATATTTAAGTTTATAGTTTGGTATCATTTGTGTAGAAACGACTGAAATCAGACTAGTTGCACAGTCATAGCCTCAGATTCCTCAAAGCCTTTATGTATTCTATCATATTTTGTCCTGCAATTTTGTAGCTTAAAAACCATGGGACATGTCAAAAAAAGTAGTACAACTGAATCTAGGAAGGTTATTTATAATATATCACCTGGAGAAACTTTAAGGAAAAATAATTTGAATAGTGAAAAAATGAAATAAACTTTCTTTAAAATACCTAAAGACTTTGAGGAATCTGAGGCTGTGACATCACAACTAGTCTGATTTTAGTCATTTCTATACAAATGATATGAAACTTTAAACTTAAATATCTTCTTATTGGTAACACTCATGTTGAGCCCATAATAAGTGCTAGGAATCTGGGCATAACGTTTGATCAAAATTTCAATATGAACCAACATGTTTATAACATCTGCCAGGCAGATTCTCAGGCTCTACACAAGATTGGACAAATCCGTAAGTACCTCGATCAACAAGCAACTGAAATGCTTGTACATGCATTTATGTCTTCACGCTTGGATAGTTGTTATATGGTTGTTTTTCTCTGCTACAAGACTGGTCACACGTTGAAAACCATTCACTCATGCAAATCCAATCCTTCACAACTTACACTGGCTCCCTGTTAAATCGCACATCAACTTTAAAGTTCTGTTAACATTCAAATGTATCCCAACCTTGCTCCCACTTACTTACAGGATCTTATCCACATGTACTGTACACTCTGACTCGCCGTCTAGGCTCTAGTTCTAAGTTATCGCTCGCACCTCTTTCTGTTTCTACAATATCATATGGTCATCGTTCGTTTAAATCTTCACCTACTTTTCTCTAAAACAATCTACCAACACATATCAAAGAGGCTCAAACTGTAACTAACTTTAAATCATTGTTAAAAACACATCTTTTCTCACTTCTATAAGTTGTTTCCCTATTTTCCTCCTGTTTCATTTTATTTTATTTCATTTATTTATCTATTTATTTATTATTTTTTTTTCAGCGCAATGAGACTTTATTATGTGTTGGCTTTATAAGAACTGCATAGTATTATTATTATTATTATTAATATTAACGGAATCAGATTTTATGAATGCTTTCTTCACCATTTTGTTTCTTTTAAAGTACTCTTTCATATCAGATGAACATGCTTGACCACTGAAGTAATCCTTTAAATTTGTGACTGTGTACACACAAAACTTTGTGCAATGCGCTAAAACCAGTTCTCTGGAAGATTAGTGACACCCTTTAGTGATTGCTGTCGTTTACTAATGGCTGCAGCTGTACGAGGGTACTACAATGCCCTATACCCTACTATGCTGTTTCAAAGCAATCACTATACTGTGCTGAACTATTTTTACAGTGATTTTATTTCATTTATCAAAGCATTTACTGGATTTTTTTTTCTCCCTTAAAATCCGACCAACAAGCTCTCCAGATGGTCAAAGTTCAAAACATTGATATCAGGGCTATTACATTTTAGCAGGGGTAACATCTTTTAGTTGCCTTAGGAAAAAATAAAGATAATACTTATAAAGTACCATTATATTATATAAACATTTTTCAATGTTTTATTTATTAGTTTTAGTATATACTTTACTGGCCAAAACTAATTTAATTTAAATGTATGAACAAACAAAAAACATGAGGTGCAGTGGCTTAGTGGTTAAGGAGTCTTGCTCGTATGCAAAAGGGACCGGATTTGATTCCCGCCACGAGCGCTGCATTGTGTCCTTGAGCAAGACATTTCAGATAAGTATTAATCCCCAGCATATGCCAATGACAAATAGTGTATTGGAATGCCATAAGTCCATCTTGGAAGTCTTATTTCATTCTCAAACACTTGCCTTGGACAAAGCAAATTCACACTCTGGTTTAACCCTCTCTACTATGCTGTCTGGCAATGTGTAGTGATATTGAAACAAACCCGGGTCCCACTTGCTCCAAGTCTACTCAGTCTACTGCATACAGTATCTGTGTGGTGTTTGTAAAAGCCAGTAAATATGGGATGATAAAGGCATTATGTGCTAAGACAGAGGCATGCTATCGTATTGGGACCACTGTTATTTTATTATATATAAATGATATTCATCATATCTTCTAGTAAATTCAATTACATTCTTTTTGCTGATGACACAACCATATATCTTCAGGTTTGGTTTGTTGATGTTTAACGGCACCGCAACAATCAGAGTCAAATGCACCAAGAGGTCTTAATAAATTATGGTGTAAGAGTTAGGATAGTGAGGAGATGAAAGCTTTGTAAGGGAGGTAAGGGGGAAAAGCAAAAAGAAAAAAAAAAAACTTTTGGTGAAAAGAAAGGGGTATGTAAGGTCAGGTGTAGAAAAACAGAAGAGGGGGGTTAAATGTGGTGGAAGAGGTTGTTGTTGCGGAGGAAGTTGATGAGGTTTGAGAAAGAATTGTTTTTGAAAAGGTCCAAGATTGAGGATAGTGAGGAGAGAAGAAATCTGGAGTTCTGATATAGGGGACAGGTTACGAAGATATGCTTGACGGAGAGATCGGTGTTACAGGTGGGGCAGAGAGGGGTAGGGGAGCCAGATAAGAGATGGAAAAGAGATATATTTTCAGGATCATAGAATTGAAATTGCTTTGAATATTGCTTCGTCAGAATTCTCTAAAATATACTCTTGGTTCAATGTAAAGAAATTATCCTTAAATGTAAAAAAAGAAAGCTTATTATCTTTACCAATAAAACTGTTGATCTTTTAAAGTTTTTGTTACTCTTGATAAGCAAAAGGTATATTCATCCACAAGCACAAAATTCTTAGGAAAATTGGAAAGAGCAAGTTTCAGCCATTACTAAAAAAGTGGCCCAAAATGTAGGTATTATAAGTTGACTCAGGCATTTTCTCCATAGTAATACTTTACTTTTGTTGTACAATGCCCTTAACCTTCAGATTCTTAATTATAATATACTTTTATGGGGAAATTTTGCTTGTTCTACTCTTGAAAGATTATCTCTTCTTCAGAAACGTATTGTTATAATCATTTCAAAAGCCCATTATCAAGCTCGCTCTCAACTTTATTTCAGTATTTAAGAATGTTAACCTTAAATGACCTATATAATTACAATCTTTTGATCTTTTTTACTGTACCAGCATCATTATCTTTTACCAACCCATTTTCAAACATTTTTCACACTAAATAAAAGTTTCATAAGTATTTAACACATTCAAAGATAATCTCACCCAGCCTTAGGCACGTACTTGTCTTGCATATTCCCAGGTGAGGTGTGCTGGAACAAAAGTAATAGTAAAATAAAAACTTCAAACTCTTTATCCATGTTTAAAAAGGAGTTCAAAACCTATTTATTATCCTTTATATGCCTAACTTGAATGTCTTTGTGAAAGGAAAATTCTCCATCATTTTCTGGGGCTGGGGTGTGATGGAGGTTAGATTGGGTCAGGTGGGTGGGGTGAAGTAGGGTGGGGGTCTATTAACTTTTTCTAAGCTTAAACTGTATTATTGTTTTTTTCATATTGCTTATATTATTTTTTTATATTCATATGTTCATTTAAATTCATATGTCTCTTAAGATTTTTCATATATCATCATACGAAGAACCATCTTTGTAAAAGCTTTTATATGCTTGTTATGGTCTCCACCACATCAAATATCCATTATTTCTTGTTGTTTTTTATCTAAAGAAGTGGAAATAAATCAATCAAATAAATATTTATTGGCAAGAAATCAATAAATCATCTTATTCTGCATTACAGTAGGTTCAACAAGTGCTGGCTGGACTTGCCTTAAGTGTGATGGTCCTAATTACAGGTTTAACACTCTTTTACCACCACCATATAGGAACCAGTAACAGTTTTGTTGCTCTAAGAGACCTACACATAAGTGAGGGCAATCTCAGCCTTGACTCAGTAAATTCCTATGACCTACCAAAGCTACAACCTAAGGCAGTATATTCTCCAGTCAGACCCAGACCTGACCCATTTTGTGGAACATGCCAACTTAAAATTGTTAATGTCAACTGCCAATTACTTGTCAACAAGAAAGAGACCTTTTGCAATCTCCTTGACAGTACAAAGCCAGATGTGCTGTTAGCCACAGAAACCTAATTCAATAGCAGTGTCCGAAATGCAGAGTATTTCAGCTCTGTTTATACATTCCATCAGAAACACAGAAATGGAACCAGTAGTAGTGATGTCATAATAGCTGCAAACAGTGACTTTATCAGTACCTGTAAAGAGAACCTGGAATTTCCATCCTTCAAAGTCATGAGTATAGAGGTGAATATCCCTGGGTGTAATTCATTGTATATTGGTGTTTGCTATCATGATAGGGTGGTGTGAAGTGTTTCTGGACATTAATTAAACATAAAAAGACAGACTTCATTGGTGTAGCCCCACTCAAAGTTAATGGAAAATTAACTGAAGGTGCAAAACTCATAAGTTCCAATCAGTCTTCATTAATGCAACTGCTTTCAACAAACCACCTCCTGAAAATTTATTTTCCTTCAATATTACCATGCCAGGTGTCCTAAAACTTCTCCAGAAGCTAAATCCTGGGAAAACATCTGGCGCTGACAATATTGGCCCAAGAGTGCTAAAAGAATTAGCTGCAGTTGTTTAACCACTGATAAGAATTTTCAAAGAAACACTCTGCAACGGCCATATACCTCAATATTCAAAAATGGCCTAAAGTACATGTACTGTATGACCAGCAAACTACCGCCCCATTAGCCTAACAAGTATTGTCTCTAAGGTGATGGAACACATTGTATGCAGCAGCGATATGAACCATGCATCTAAACATAACATATTCTATGCCTTACAACATGAGACACAGCTCCTTAAATTCGTCCAAAGACATTTCTACAACATGCAACATAGCCACCAAACCAATGTTTGCGTACTACATTTTTCTAACGTATTCAACAAAGTTGGGCACAACAGGCTGATTGAAAAACTGAAGTGGTATGGAGTTGTTGGAGAAACAAATAACTGGATTAACAGCTTCCTCACCTGGAAAACACAATCAGTTTACTTGATGGTACCTCTTCCTGTACCTATTAAGTCTGGTGTACCACAGAACTCGGTCCTTGGGCCATGTTTATTCTTGTTTTATATCAATGACATTGCTACCTCAATGCTACCACATGCCTTTCTGCCGATGACACTATGATATACATGACCATGAAGAATGAGAGGGATGCAGAACTCTTGCAACAGGACCTTGATACCTTACAAAACTGGGAAGGTAAATGAATGATAGAATTTCACCCGGGAAATGTGAGATTATTAGTATCACCTACAAGAAAAAGCCCCTGCATTTTAATTACTCTCTCCATTGACAACAACTTAACCATGTAAACCACATCAAAAATCTTGAAGTTACTATATATCTCATGATCTTCACTGGTACAGACATATTGGCAACATCACAACCAAAGCAAACAACTCTACTCTCTTGACTTCCTTCGTTGAAACATCAACAATAAGGACACCAACATACAACAGCAAGCCTAAAAATCTTTGATCAGACCAAACCTTGAATACACCAGTATCACATTATAGACCAATCAACCTTACATCAGCACCCGGTAAATTGTTTGAGATGCTTTTAAAGGATGAATTACAGATCACTTAGGGAATAATATGTTAAATGGAAACACTCAACACGGCTTTAGAAGGAAATGGTTATGTGTAACAAATCTATTAGAGTTTTGGAATCATTTGACAAGTGAAATTGATATAAAGGGGAATCAGTCGATGTTCTTTATTTTAATATTAGTATAGCATTTGATACAGTGCCACACAAAAGACTTATTTTGTATTTTAGAATGGTAAAGAAATGGTTAAATAACCATAAGCAAAGAGTAGTACTCCAAGGAGTAAAATCAGTTCAGTAGTGCACAGTTCAGTGCTTGAATCCCACTGTTTTATTGTGTAAATGGACAACTTGGAAATGGGCCTTTCATCTTGCACTAGTAAATTCGCTGAAAATACAAAAATTGTGATTGTAAATAAATCATTGGAAGACAAAGAAAGTTTACAACAAGACATAAATACCCTAACCTTTTTGACTAATAAATGGCAAATAAGATTAAATATGAAAAAATATTCAGTTCTTCACTCTTGGTATGGAAACACAAACTGGTCCTATGTGATAAATGACAAAATACTATCAACAAAGAAAGAAGAAAAATGCTTAGGAGTTTACATTTGCACTTCACTCAAGAGTAGCAGACATTGTACAGAGGTAGCAAAAAAAGCCAACAAAGTCAATATGGAAATATTTAAAAGAATTTCCAGTGCAAGAACAGAAAAATCATTATCAGTTTATATCATTGCCTTGTGAAACCAATTGTGAACTATGGATTTCAGGTATGAAAGCTGTATCTCAAAAAAGATATAGCTTTGATTGAAGGAATACAAAAAAGAATGATTAAAATGGTACCAGAGCTATGCAACCTTGCTTACGAAGAAAGACTCCAGGCTCTAAATTTACAAACACCACAACAACAATATGTATGCCAAGACAAAATTACGATGTTTAATATTTTTTGAGGGGCGCTTCACATGAATCCGGAGCATTTTATTACAGTGGAATCAATACGAAGAACAAGAGGCCTAATTCAAAGAATATTAAGCCACGTCTGGCCAGATATGAATGCTTCAGATTTTTATTTTCATTTTTTGTACGAATATGGAAGTCATGGAATAAATTACCAATTACTATGCATGGCTATAGTACACAGTCATATGTTATATGAGTAACCACAAGCCTTACTCCTTAACCCTTTAGAGTCCCAGAGGTTCAAAAAGTGACAAAAAATTCCTGAATTAAAAAAAAAAAGATTATTATAACTTCCGTTTTGTTTTGTATCACTACAAGTTTGGTTTATATGAATGCTAAGACAATAAACTTTTCAATAAGAAAATCAAAATAAAGAAAACATCGTCAGAAATATGCAAATTTAAAATAAGTTATTATAACACTTTAATGATTTTACAGCCAGACATTCAATCGCATTATAAGGTTGAAATAAGCTATTTAAGCTATTTAGCCATTCTTAAGCTTTTGATAGGTTTTTAAACCCAATTTATAGGATATAGAAATATTTGTATATACATACAAGTCACTAAATGGTTTAGCCCATGTTTACCTCACTGATTTAATACATAAATACCAGCCAACTCAATCTCTGTGATCCGAATCAAAGTCATTACTTACAAAACCACTTAAAAAAACTGCTACATACAGAAACAGGCAATCTGATCATTCAGCTGCTACATTGTGGAATAATTTATCTGACGAAGCCAAGTGTGCCAAAACATATATAATTTTAAGAAACTTGTAAAAACCCTTCTTTTTAGATCTACTTTCTATTAATCGTGCTTTTATACTATTTCTAATGTCGGCTTTATCTATGCAATTCCCATTTCACAAATATCTATTCTACATATGCCCTTTACCATTTTACCATTTTCATATTTACAGTACATTTATGATTTATATATCTGTATATTTTTCTTAAATTTGTATGTCTCTTATTGTAAAGCACCAAAGAGCAATTTCTGATTGGATAGGGCGCTATGTAAAATTTGTATAATAATAATAAATAATAATAGCCCAAATGAGCTATCGACTATGAAAGTTATACCCCAATTGGACTACACATTGGGAGAAATCCTTATCGGGATATCAAGCTCAAATAGTATATGTGACGAATGGTAATTTGACGCTCCAGCCAGTGAAAATATAGCTTTATTTTATTTGGAGATATTCGATGGTATTTTCCGAGCTAATTTTAATATATATGCTAAATTCCTTCCGATTAAAATCTGAGTATTTGAAACATTTTAAGTGAATTTTGGAATGCAGAATTTGTTAAAACTATGCAACATTATGAACTCTTATTGCATCAACATATCGATTTATTTTAGGTAAACATAGCAACACAGCAAAATATTTTGTTGAATGCTTATGATATGATAAACGCTGTAAAAATCCCCTTAAAGAAATGTTGAACTAAAAATGGAAAGTTAGTAGAATCAATTTCACCAGTCAAATATTTAAATACAAAAATCATGTCCCATTTATTTCTCCTGTTTGGCATCATGGTCAATTTAATCTTTCAAGTCTCCCTTCATATACTAAATCCTTAAAACCAGGTATCAATTTGGTGGCTCTCCTTCGAACTGCTTCAGTTTTATCCACATCCTTAATAAAAAAAGAGGAACCCATACAGGGATACCATAATATTAAATAACTTCTAACCATGGCCATTGACTTGTACAGTAATAATAACGTGTTCTTATCCAAGAATCTAAATGTGTGTCTGATTGTGCCTAAAATTCTGTTAGCTTTGATAGCACTTGATATGTCTTCACGAAAAGTAAGTTCGTTATTAACAATAACTCCAAAATCCTTTTGGGCAGAAACAACTGTAAGATCCTGTCTTGAGCCTTCATTAATATTCATAGAGTTAGTTAATGGTGCTGCATTGTTACCATGCTCAAAACTTGGCAATTATCAGGATGAAAACGAAGTTGCCATATATCAGACCATGAAAATATTCCATCGATGTTTCTTAAGGATTGCATTGTCTACAGTTACGTTAGAATATACAACTTGGTATCATGATTGACATCAGTAAAAAATTTAACATTACAAATAGGCCTAGGCCTATATACAATTTGATACGACATCTGGTACAGTGGTAGATCATAAATATACACAGGAAAGAGTTGGACCTAGAACACTGCTTTGTGGTATTCTACTAGTAAAGCTTGTCCAATCTGAAAAAGTTCCTTTCACACCAACACGCTTGTTTGCGATTGGTTAAAAAAAAATGTAAAATTATGTACAATATTCGTGGAAGTAGTATATTACTTATACTAACTAATCATTCAACTTCTTTATTAAATCTTAAAAACACCTCATGTGTGCACAAGCAATACACAACTTTTATAATAACAATTTGAATACATTGGCTCATTCAAAATCAAGCATGCTTCAAAAATTCACAAAGAAATTCACCTTTTCACAGTTCGCCACCCGCCCAAAATTACCCCTTTGCTCGTACTCGTAGGCCTAGTCGCAAACAACACTATCTTGACAAATTTGGGAGATCATGAGAATATAATATTTCAATTTGCATCCAAACTAGTAATCTTACAGTAGCCCTACATGTAACGAAATGGTACAAAAAAATAAATGCAGAAGAATAAACCATAATGTTTTCATATAACTCTTGCTCATCTATTCGAAAAATGACCCAAGAGTTTTCTCTTAATTTTACCGGACTTTATCTTGGCAACTAATAGCATAACACCAATACAAGTCTTAACAGCCCGGAAACCAAGCAATATTTATTTTAAATTCAGGAGCAGATTCAACTATTCAAACATACACCATCACCCATCAACATTCTTAGGTAGCCTTTTTCTAGTGTGAGAATGAAGAATCCCCCACCCCCATCCCCCCTCCCCCTCCCCTCTCCACCCCTTTCAGGGGGACTGAAGCCTTGAATCATGAGTCCTAAAAATCTGGAATTTTCGGAAAATTTCGCTACATTTCCTTCATTTTCGGGATATTTTTATTATTTTTTTCCAATAATTTTACCAAATTTTGCTTAAATTTTATGTTAATAATCTCCCAATTTTACCCCCCAACCGACATCTCCCACGTTACCCACACACTTTTGTTTCAAGGTTGCAAAAATACTCTTTCTTAAAAGTCTATGGACATTTTTATATTGGTTGAAATAGTTCTCAAACCTGAGCAGACTTATTTTCATTATTATTATTTATTTCTTTAGGAAAAAAAAACTTTTAGTTATCGCTTACTCGCAAAACAGTTTGATCAGTTTTTAATTCATGTGAAATTTGTGATGTATGACAGGGGGAGGGCTCTTAATCTTTATGTAGTGCTTTAATTTTCTTTACTAAATCTAATTAAGTCACTGAAAATGAAGGGAAAATCTATTCCTGCTAGAATTTCATTGCGGGCATGCATAAAAAAACTCAAAAACTCCAACAAATTATGCATAGATTTTTTTTTAAGGATTACAAAAGAAAATACCTACTTCGCATTGATTTTGATGAAAATTTTTGCTACTCTGATGGTTTTTAGCTACTTTTGCTTCTACGGGTCTATAAAATATCTGAGAGAAATCTTTCAGTTATCAGTGCCGCTGTACTAAGTTGCTAAGTAAATAAAACATAATAAAAATGAAAAATATTGCCTATAATTTGGTGCGATGAAAACTTCTGTAGCGTATCTGGATGATATATCAGAGGCATCACCAGAGCCTGTCCAAAAGCACTTGAACATGTAAACCGGAAGTATAAGCCCCATCCTCTAACGTTAAAAAAAGTGCAGAACTTTAATTCAAGTGAAAAGCGAAAAGCGCCGGAACAACTGACCTCATGGGTTGAAAGCAACTGACCTCATGGGCTAAAAGCCTCCCCCTCCTTTTTTCCAACGTTACAAAAATGCATTACTTCCGGGTCTCGGCCAGGGGTTTCCGCCAAAATTACGTAATCAATGACGTCATTGTTACAAATCCATTGCAGCAATATCTGATAATATTACAATTAATGTGTCTACGCTCATTTTTCATGGTCAATGAATACAATGATAGCCGTGACATCATGAAATAATGAGTGGTTTTCTCTGTAATTTATGCATCTGCCAAAATCACGTGATAGCTGATGTCATTACCATAAAATATATTTTCTTCAATATCTAGAAAACTATACTTGATATGATTACAATTAATGTGTCTAAACCCACGATGTTTTCATGGTCAAAGAATACACCAGTAACCATGACAGAGTAAAAAAATGAGTAGTTCTCAATGTTATTTATTCCTCCGCCGAATTCACGTGATTACTGGTGCTATTACCATAACATGTATTTTCTTCAATATCTATAAACTTATACTCCTTACTGCTACACACCCATATTTTAATGGTCTATGAGTACAATAATAGCAATCACAAACTGAATTAATTTATAGTTCATCACTGTTCTTTAAATCTGCGCACCTAATTCATATGATTGACTTGGTATCCCACCTGTAATAAGCCATTTTATCGTTTTTTCCTCTTTCTCCGATACGCATTGTACTTGCATTTGTACATATAAAGCTTGTTTGCAATTATGAAACTCTTGATTTAATTCTTTTAAATGAAATAGTGGTATGCGTTACTACTACCTATTCTGTATCATTTCCTTATACAGCACGGATAATAATACCAAATATCCTTTTCATTAAAACAATAAAATACATATTTACATGCAGTAAAACATAATAGTATAAGTGTCTTTTTTCGTGATCTGATGATTACATTTCTTCTGTATCACTGTCTTTACTCTCCGAGTCACTCCAAGAGCTATCTGACTCCCCCTCATCTGTGGAGTTGTCCTTATTACCAGTAAGCGGAGCTGTAAGATACTCTGGAACTGAACTTCCTGATTACCAGCTGACCGGTCTGGTTTAAAGCCTTTTTGGATCAATTTCCACCCGTAGTGTGTGAGACACTTTCCACAAACTTGATCAGCCCTTTTCCACATTTTTACCACACAGACTTACTAAGCCCTTTTGATATTGTTGAGAAATGTTTTAGAGAAAAGTGCTTGTTTCATAACAACAGCAAAAATTTGGTGGATTCTGGTACATCTGTTATAAAATGTACCTTTCATGAAGACACGTAGCGATTTCTCGGTCAAAACACCTGCATCAGTGAGAAAATATTCTACCCATGAATCAGTCAGGAATTGTCAAATAGTTACAAAGTAAGCCATCTCAAGATGAAAGTTTCCAAGCAAAATGATGACTTTGTCAAAAGTAGGAGTTTTTAAAGCTTAGATGGAGTATGCTTTAAATGCCATAGCAAAATCATATGTGATGACAGCGTATTCTTGTGTTGTCTCCTGTGCAACTTTTACTAACCGCATCATTGTTTCCTTCACAACATCAATTCTTGTTGGAGATTGAGATATGGGGTTCATATATGTGATCACGGTTTGTGGGAGGCTGTCTGTCACAATTTGGGAAAAGAAAGCAGCAAAGAGTGGCAACTTCTGTGTAAAGGATTGAAGCTGTCACAAAAAAGTCAAGTTTCTCTTGCTTGATCAATGCAGCCGTCAATGTTGTTTGCTCATTCAATGGTGTAAGCGTAAATTGCACATTTTTCAGAGTGTGTAGAATAGAGGAATCACCGTCCCGTCAAGCGTCTTCTTCTCCCTCCGATTAGTGGCACGACTGGATTTGTATGCGATAATTCTGGAAGTGTCTCAAATGGAACTTGATTTTGGTAACATATTCCAACGATAGAATGCAGCATATTCTTTCCATCATGCAGTCGATTGTATCCGTGTTTACATCGTAGTTATTCCAAGCTAATGCTGTAAAGAAAGACAAGTCAGATATAAGTCACTTTAGTTTAATGTACATCATTTATCAGGGGTAGAAAGCTTTCAAAAAGTGGGGAAATACGACCTCTTGGGGGCACTTTCCCTAGTCACATGCCTATGTCCGCCCCTGTCTGTAGATAATAAAGTAAAGTAAAAGCATGAAAAGGGCCACTTCAATTTTTTAAATGGGCGATTTTTCAATTGGAACCCATTTCCTCGTACATGGGACTGACAAAAGTTGCCAGTTTCCTACTATTGGGTCAGTAATTAAGGGGCATTTCAATTTGAAACATTTGTGAAATGGGCACTTTAAAAAAAATTCCACCTCTACTTGACCTTTGACAGTAATTAGGGGGCACTTTTCATTTTCTAAGGGGGCACTTATGTCAATTTTTGGAAAAAGTGGGGGGCATGTGCCCCTTGGTTCCCGCAGTCCTACACCTATGTCATTTATGTTACTATTGTTAACTTTGCGGATACCGAATTGGGGTCAATTGACTTCACAATAAAATGAAAAGAAACAAAGTTGATATTAAAGAGAAAAATAACAAGAGCATGTGTTCTCTATTGCCTAGAATATCATAATCCATTATATGGGTTCCAATATCACCTACATTTTCAGAAGCCTCATAAATTAAGTGCATGGTATTTTCCAAAGTTTTTGCCCTTGATTGGAAAAGTAGTACTTGCCCCCAAGCCAGTGCTGATATCATGAATGAATGTTTATCTATTAATTTTTTTAATATCGGACCACAAAACCTTTTAGCTTTCAGGTAAGTATTGGTGTAATTGTTATTTTTTACCTGTACAAACACTTACCTTTATAAGTAAAACACTCCAGATAGTATTGCAACTTGTAACTTTGTTGTTATTTTTACCTGTACAAACACTTACCTTTATAGTGAAAGACTCCAGATAGTATTGCAACTTGTAACTTTGTTGTTATTTTTACCTGTACAAACACTTACCTTTATAGTGAAAGACTCCAGATAGTATTGCAATTTGTAACTTTGTCAGATTGGCATCAAAAATTTCCTGGCAGCATATTCTTATCAAAGATTCAAATATGCGATAAATTGCGTCATATCGAAAATCCAACTGTCCCATTTGTATGTTTGTTTCCTAGCTTTCCTGTCAGCCTGTTGAGAACTTTCAGTGGAATCTCGATTAGAAATGAGATGCAATTGATCACGTTTATTTCCGGTAGTGGCAAACCTGGCGACTTGTTAAAGTATTCAAAGGGGATTAATGCTGCTAAGGCCCCACTCTAAAAAGTCCAGTAAACAAACAAAAGATCCCCTGCGTTGAAACTCGAGAAAAGTTTAAAATCAAATATGAATTTTGGGGAACCCCTACCTCTCCTCATCCCCACCTTAAAAGTTTAAGTCAAGTCTATCAATTGGTGTCATGTAACTGTTTTATAAAGGCTTGGTGATGATGTGATCTTTAATGTGGTGAAATCCAGGTATAGACTCTTCTCACTATGTCTCGTCCCATATGACCCATATTGCATTAAACTTGGCGCCCCATTGCTTAAAATTGTGTCAATTCTAAGATCGAAGTCCAGGTAGTGATCCATGGGGTAAAACCCACGGAAACCCTGCACTTCACGTGATTTTGATTGCAGAATATTGCTTAATCGTGTCAAATCCAGGTTATAATCTTTGTGTTTCTTCATTTTGGTAGCAATAAATTTCTTAAAATTATGTCAAATCTAGAAATGAAGATTTGGTACGGGTCCAGGGATTATTTTGATAGCAGAAAATTGCTTAAAATTGTGTGAAATCTAGAAGGGCGAATCACCCATAAGCCCTGCGCTTCCCTTGATTTTGGTTGCAAAAATTGCTTAAAATTGTGTAAAATTTAGGGTCCAATCTTTGCGTTTTTCGTAATTCTGGTAGCCTTAGTTTGGTAGCCTTACGTTCAACACACCTTCACCTTTATGGAAAGTGTCATAACCCACTGTACACGCCACCACTATGTCAAAAAGTGTATTGTGGGATATGACGAATAGCTAGGCATACCATGCATACGGTAGTGAGTTCTTATAGACAGATAGACTTGATAGAGGTACTTGGATATTCGGTTTAAAAGGGATTGAAAAGATCCCTGAGAGGGTCTCTTTTGAGACCTTTTCTTCACAACAATTTGTAAATTTTACACAACTATTAATTACCTTTTATAACACATATATAGATAGCGTACGCTTTACACAACTATTGTGTTAGCTATTAAACACATAGCTGTGTTGCTTTTACACATGAGTGGTAAGTTTTATACAAAAAGTGTAACCTTTTACCCAATGCATGTGTTATTTTTACACGTTTGCTAGGTGCACTATGTACACAGCTGTTATGTAATTTTTTACACAACTTGTGTATCTTTTTTAAAGTGTAATACGATATTTATGTATGTCTGTGCGCTCACGCTGAACTTATTTTCAGGGCTCCCAACTAGTAACTCTTGGGCAGTTGGGAAACAATGAGGATTAGTGGCGTAGGAATAGGGAGGAAGTGGGACAATTGCCAGAAATTTGTGAAAATTCGGAAATAGGCTTATTTTTTATAACATGCTTCCACGCACGGAAAATTGATTAAAAATGAATCGGAAAACAAGGTCTCTATTGCGCAAGTCCAAGGACCGGAAAATAACTTTAAATTTTCGGGAAATTTCCTTTCATTTTCTATATTTCTTTTCACTTTTCGGGAAACTTTTTTAATTTCCGTACAAATTTCTGAAAATTTTGACAATTTTCGAAAAAATGTCTCCAATTTTCGAGATATGTTCCCAAATTTCTTACGCCTCCCTTTCCCCTCCTCACCTTCGAAAAAGTCCAGCTATAGGTCTATATGGTAAAACAAGTGCATAGGTTAGAATTATAAGCTTTCTGTTCAGTCATATGATCATTTGAAAATTTTACCTTACTTGACCCCACGCCCCTCTGGAAAAACGTCTAGCTACTCCACTGAATGGTACTTGTGCCCCCACCCCACCCCAACAGTCAATTTCGGGCAGAATTAAAAGATGATAATAAAGCTCACATACCCACGTCACGCGTGATAAGACACTAACAGCTTTTGGAAGTGGTGGCCATGTAAAAAGTCAAAAGAAAAGTGATTAAATTTCGTTGCACATTTCACCAACATTTTACCATTATTTGAATAAGGGATGTGATAATTTACCGAATTCACTTCGAACCGTGGCAGTGTTCTGGCAGTTTAACCTTGAATAAAGAGTGGTAGGCTTTACTGCTACTCAACAATAAACAAATTTACAAGCTTTTGACATAATTGAGGCAGGGGAGGACGGGCCAGTCGGTGCATGACTGATGCGCTTCCACCACCATGCTTCAGAATAGCGTCTAATAAGCCTCACAACGCGTGAAAAAGTTTGGTCATGGGGGAGGGGAAGCCTATAAATTGAACAAATTATATCCCTTTACAAAATTTTCTGCGGGGAAGTGGGGCAAGCGATTTCGTGGAGGAATGTCCCATAGCGCCGCCTGACTGGCTTAGACTCGCTCACGTTTAGCCCGTCTTGGCGCCCCTTTGGGGCAACTCAACCGATGGAATTTTAACCCCAATCCGCCCCTGATTGGGATAACCTCATAATCGAATAGCCATCATCCCAAACATGCAAACACTCAATAAAGACTTGTGATGTGGAGAGTTTTCTTTTAAATTTTGCTTTTGTTTTAAAAATCCAAATATCATTCTGATTGTAGTGCAATGCTAACACAATTCCGTCTGTGGAGGCTCTTGGAAGAACATTTCCCCATCAACTCGACGACGACGAGTGAACACCCAATTACAATGACGGGATCGTCGCCTGCGTATTCGGTTATGAAAGTAACAATGCTATCACGAAACGCCTAATACGACCCGGACGAGAACACATGTATGACGTACAGACAGACATAACATCGACAACCAAGTCAATGTCCACGGCCTTTGATAACCAGTTGTGGTACACTGGCGTGTCTACCCAACCCAGGTTCTAAGCCAGGGCCTCGTGGTCTGTAGACATGTATGATAACCGCTACACCACAGCAGGTAGACAAACTCGACTCTTGACTTCATGCCATTTTGACTTCATGCTATTTTATAAAGAAGTTCATCCTTATTCGGACGTTTAGGTCATCACTGAGGTGCTAATAGCTCCATGCCATAAACTCGATGTAACGAAATCCATTTAGTAAATAGATTCACCTTTTATTGAGATACATTCAAGTCCCCTTTGTGCGAAATGTTTTCGGTGCCGCATGAAAAAGAAATCGATCGGTAGCCAAGGGTCGTCATGACAACTTTTACGCCGCCGATTCCCAACCTTAGCTTATTAGCTTGTATGCAGCAGAAGGGGGTCCTGTTGGCTGCTCATCATAACATCGTGACACTTATAATGTGGCTTGTGTTTAACTTTTACGAGTGGAAAGCGCAAATAAATTGACACTTGAAAGAGATAGCCTACATCAAATAAAACATAAATCAGTAAATGAACTTTTTATCTGTGCCGTGACTTTATTATTATGACTGATCAAATACGAGAAAGTGAAAATGTGGTTATTATTTTTACAGACAAATTATAAATAAATTTCACAACGCTGGCGTGGCAATGCAAAATAACTGAGGACATCTGAGATACAACCAGGAAGCTTTGCGTGCAATACATACTTTTGTTGGAATAAACGGAATACTTAATCCTGCAAAACAGTTCTCCGCTGTTCAATGGATTCTGAGCACTTTGAATAAATAATTAAATATGAACTATATGGATTTTATATTGAATTTGTGTAAGACTTGTTTTGGTCATGTTGGATGAAAACGCACTGCTGATGATATTTATATTGAATATTTGAAATAAATTTTTGTCGTTCATCTAATTTGTTGGGGTGATTAAGTTCTACTTGAAATCTTAAACTGGCAGCAAACTTTTGGAAGTGATGAAGGTTTATAACACTTAAAATTCCAGAAAAGACACTACTTTTGATTATTTTGTAAAATGCTTTAAATTGAAATGGCAACAATGATCGATTTCCGGGATGTTGACCAAGCAGGACGTCGCCAATCAAGAGATCATTCGAATATCAAAATCCACAACCACAAGCAGACCATCCGCCACACTGTACGAGCGAAGAAGTTAGACGAGAGACAGTTATTCAAATTTTTGAAAACTCTTGAAGAAAACAAAGAAAGAAGTTTAACAAAGCTTGACAAAGAAGTTGCGGAAATAGAAAAGACTCTCACGAAATTATTATCAGAACAAGCGCGAACAACTGAATCAGCAACATTATTCACGTCTCGACTGCCAGAACCAAAATCTAGCAGCGCCTCAAAAAAATCGAGGCGCAAGCCCAAACCAAGTTGTAAAGCGGCGAGATTTGACGAATTTTCTTACTTGACAAAGAAGAATACCGACCAAACAGATAAAGCATCTCAAAAGATTTCTAAAATTCTAAATGCTTATTATCGTTTTGATTCAAACGGAAATCGACTTCCTGTTTCGCCAATTTTATCGTCGTCGACGCCCACGACGCAAAGAAGGACGAGTTCCAATGCACACATAGCGTGGGACGCTGCCGAAAACATATCTCCTTTGGAACTTCGCCTGTCTTCGGAAACGAACACGATTGATGAACGACGCGCGTTAACAGGCGCTACTGGCTCACGGGCTCTGTCGGTAACGAGCGTAAGAAGCACTCCAGATGAACAGTATGCGCGCTTCTTTATGACGTCGTCAAATTCGCGTGGTGATCATAAACTTCAGAATAACGTAAGTAGTAGAAAGGATTCAAGAACTTCATTGAGTGGACCAGATGGACAGAAAACAGACGTATCTGAGAAAGGGCATTATTCCCCAAAATCCTCGAGCAAGGTGAGGCATGATGTAAGAAGCCCCAGTAAGAAACTTAGCGAATCTTTAACACTCAACATCCCGATTCTATTAGTGGAAGAAAATTCTTTAACGACATTACCAAATGCATGTCACAAATTGCAGAAACAGGGCAGTATTGCAGAGTTTTCATCGTTTACTTCGGCATCACATTCGGAGCACGAATTTCAACCGTCACCACCGCATACCCAGCCACACCGTTTTGATCTAGATTCGTCATTTACTCCCATACCAATGAACGCAACACCCGATCCAGATGTTTGCGAAATTCCCGATTGCATTTTTCATAACAAAACTCGTCGAAATGATCCAATTG
Source organism: Chiridota heheva (assembly GCA_020152595.1). Taxonomy (NCBI): domain Eukaryota; kingdom Metazoa; phylum Echinodermata; class Holothuroidea; order Apodida; family Chiridotidae; genus Chiridota; species Chiridota heheva. The sequence goes on along the minus strand of JAIGNY010000492.1, from coordinate 2,981,972 downwards.
AAGACAATGATAGGATTGATGCATATTACCAGACTGCTATTGATATTCATGCCCGACATTTAGGAACACCAGTCATCTTGCCTATATTCCAATCAAGCGAGGGCCGAAAAAGTCGAGTATCATCAGCACGACGAGTAGCTCTTTCCACAAGCTCACCAACGCCTTCTGAAATTCTCGACGGTGTTGATTGTGAACCGAGATATCGCACAGACGATATAGATAATACCGATGTGGAGGTTGTACGTTCAGTCCGAAGACCAATGAAAGGATCAAACCGAGATCAGATATTAAGAGAAAAAGAGGCTAATGCCATGTACGCTTTTGACATAATGAGGAAGAAAATCGCCGCAAAGGTACCTCAAGATTTTAATCGAAACTACGGGGCACCAACGCCAAACTGGAAAATTCTGAACCCTTTGAAACTCCGACATAAGATCATACACTCGTCGCCTCTGCATCGAATGTGGAAACAATAATTTGAAATGTTGAAGTGCAATTTGTATTCGTTGGCATCCGCAATGAAAAAGAAAGTGTTGTGAAAATCATTTCAATTTTTTTTAACGTTGCGCCACTTCATGGACAGCTTGTCATATAGAGATTTGGTAATCATTGTTTCTAAATGTCAGTATGTAAAGAATACAAACAGGCTTGAATTAAATATATTCTGTTCACAATTTCAAGGTTAACATTGACAGATTGATAAGTTCTTTACTAATTCTGGGCGTCTTTGATATATATATATATATATATATATATATATATATATATATATATATATATATATATATATATATATATATATATATATATATATATATATATATATATATATATATATATATATATATATATATATATATATATATATATATATATATATATATATATATATATATATATATATATATATATATATATATATATATATATGTATATATATATACACAAATACTTGGGGAGGAAAACTATGTTTAAGAACTTACCCTTTTTCAGTTATATATTAGTAACTAAAAAATTCAATCACTTAATGAATTGTTGGATTATGTCTCTAGCATTAAAAAAAAGATAGAAAGATGAATGAAATGATGTATTATAGCTGTTACATTGTTTTAAGACTAATATTTTGTGAAAGGTTGAGAATGAGACACTTTTGAGATAAAAGGCGGTATAAAAATCTGGTTATTATAGCGTGTTTATAACATTGTAGGGGTTTATCTAAATAGTTTTATTCTATTTCAGATTTATGGGAGGAAATGCAGTTTAAAACTAAGGTTGGAAGGATTTTTAAGCTGGGAATTATCTGATCATTGTCTTTTGTGAAGTTTAACCCCAAAACTGTTTTTGTCATTTCCAAAATTTAAAAACTGTTCTTCTAAGAATTGATACCCATTTCAATAAGTATTTTCTAAACTTAAGGAAATTCTGAATGTGTCAATAATTGAACAATTTCTATTAATCGTAAATCAATAAACTAAAGTTGCGATGCTACTCCTAAAATATTCCCAAGGAATACCAGTTTACTCAGATTTTTACGACTTATTTTAATTTGTATAAAATACTTATAACTTTCTGTGAGCCACGATTGCGCTTTGTTCAAATCTATTAGTTAGAAAAACAGTGTTTTCAGCCCCTTCGAAGTAATGGTGGAAAACACTGTTTCTAGGCCCCTCCCCCTTCCCAAGTAGGCAACATTGATATTGTTACTCCTCCACTTCTGGTGTAAACAAATCTTAGACAGTTAGAGAAGGTCCGGTACACAGTCATACTACTTCTCGACTCTTGCACTTGCGATGGTCAGAAATATAGATCTCACTCCTCTTCCGGCCCCACCCATGATTTAAAGCGTATATTGTTCCTTTTTTTAAAACATATAGTTAAGTTTCCTTTCTTACGTTCATTTCATAATCGACCACACCCACTCTCCCTCCCCCTTTCTGTCTTTCAAATTCATGGCTACGGGATCGACACTAGTGTAAGACATTCTTAAAGAGATTCAAAGATTCATGATTATTGTATTCAACATTTTGTCAGTCCCAACTTGTTTTCTTCATCAAATATTTTTTTAAAGATGAAATTGTATTCCTTGCACATATATATTTGCATACTAACAAATATGCATGCGAACTGTAGCCCTTAAAAATAACATGTTTTACAATAGTAGTTTCATTCAGTCCATTCGAATGGAAGGCAAATTAACTTGCTATGAAGATTGAATTGTTATCTATTCACATTTCTTTCTTTTTGTTTCCGACCTTGTGAAGCATTTCAAATTACGAGCATCGAGTGCAATGTCATTATTATGCAAATTTGTGCTATTCAAACTGCAAAAGCAATGTATTTCGTTCTTTTGCAACAGATAAGGGGAATTAATTCCTTGCATCAATATAAAAGTGTTGTTTTGATCAATCTGGGTTAAGATGTCAAATTCTGAAGTATGTATTACTGTGCCTGTCATACACTACATAATCTACTAGTAATATATTAACACTTTTTGCGATATTGTATTTAGTACATGAACACCGAGAGATAGGGCGGAGGGAATATTGAACAGGTTTGTTTTAAAAGTTTGACGAAATTTACACATGTTCTTAGTTGATTATTGGAAGCTTATTAAACATTTCTACTTTAGACAACACACATTTTTCAAAGAGTGACCATAGACCTACACCCATGCACAGAAACGTAAACAATAAAACATTATATTTCAACATTATGCGTTTTCATGATTTTGTTTGTTGTATATTGCATAGGCCTATTATCAAATTATATCTCTCTTTGACATGAATTTTATACTTTCTTCCTATGCGTTGTGACATATTTTGTTGTCCATCCAATGTCAATTTTGCGAGAGCTTCCGCTTTTTAAATGGATTAACGCCTGTTCAATGGGCCCAATATTTTTTTTCTTCCGCCGCCGCCTTTGTCAGAGCAGAAAATTGCTTAAAAGTGTGTCAAATCCAGGGACTAACTCCCTGGGCTGCTGTAGGAAGCCCTACACTTTTTGTAATTTTGAGAGCATAACACTTCTTTATTTAGAGTCAACTCATGGCCCTGTAGCTATCCCATATCTTGTGGGGGCATAGTAGATGTGTGTCGAGCGCAAGCACGAGTTTGGCGGCATGGGGTCCAGGGGCCCGCTATATTGCTCTAGTTGGGTCAAGGGTGCAAAGCTCCGGTAAGGGTCGAGGGTGTGAAGCCCCCGGAAGCTCTGCAAAGTTGTGCATTTTGAGCCACGAAATAGGTCTTCAAAACACCACAAGAATATGTACTCCAAGAGTATAATGCTAACCAAAAATCATGTTAAGTATCGTCATGAAAATTTAATTGCACATTGTGCAAAATTGAAAATCACGAATACGCATGCTTCCAACGCCAAAATTTTATTGGAAAAAACTTACTTGCTTGAATATTAATGGAGGTTTTCAATAATGAACAGATGAATGTATGAGATATAATATAATAGGCTTATGAGTATCTGAATAAACAGAGAGTTCCGTAGATCTTCAGGAATATTATATGTACATTGCATTGGGGGGTGATTGTATAGATCATTCCCCTTGTCAAAAAGTGGGGTATTTCCACTTCCCTCTGATGTAAGCCTGTGAGTGGCATAGATCCGTTTTACTTTTTTGACGCGTCTTCTCCAATCCGAGATCACTGATAATAGATTTCCTATTATAAGATTAATTTGTAATAAATGATTAAACTTTTACAAAATGTACTTTGCTCCTTTTTTTATGGGGCCTATGTCAATAGAATGTTTGTTATTTTAAACATGAGGGAGGGAAGGGGGTGCATCCTGCGCTATGGCTCCGTGTCAACTCCAAGGTTGAAGCTCTGTTAGGGAAACTAGGGTAAAATCTCTCAAAAGTTCAAAGTTTCTCGTGATTTTGAAGACAGAAAATTGATTAAACTCTGGTAAAATCCAGGGCTTTGGAAGCTCTGCGCTTGGTAGCAAAAAATTCTTCAAATTGTGTTAATTCTAGAAGCGAAACCCAGGTATAGGCCCAGGGGTGAGGCCCACCACTTCTCATGATTTTGATAACAGAGAATTGCTGAAAATTGTGTCAAACCTGTGGCAAAGCCCTGCTTTTCTCGTGATTTTGGTAGCAATAAATTCCTTTAAATTGTGTCCAAAATGTGCTTTCTACCAAAAAATAGCATATAATCTTAAATTTGCTCCATAATGAATAGGGCCTGTCAATAGAATGTAATCGTAAAAAAAAACTTTACGGTGGGAGGGGGATTGCCATAAATTTTCATTACTTGACCTTCGAATCCAAGGCTTACCCCCTTCCCCCCCTTCCCCTTCCCCCTTCCCCCTTCCCCTTCCCCTCCCGCCTTTTTATATTTTTTTAAATCCTGGATTTGTCCCTGATTTTCGAATTTTTGATGCAAGAATAAAGCTTTGAGAAAAAACATTTATTCTGCAGAATGCAGAAGTTGAGAATGAAAAAATAAAATAAAATACATTCTCAGTATAATTTTTGCACTTTTGTGAGCATTCGGCGCCATCTCAGAAAGCTTCGCTGAGGGGAAGTTTTCCCCTGCCAGTGCTCATACCCATTCTTCATCTCTTTATTAGGGTGGGAGGGGGACACAGATGACAGAAATTTCAGCAAGACAGAATTCTTGAGAATTGCAGGTGATGAAAAGGTTGAAAGTAGGAGGCACCATGAAAAACAGGGTGTAGCAACACCATGAACTCATGGAGATAAGTTGCTCATTCAATGAGTGTACGACTGAGATGCATGGAGCTCCGAGGTTGGTCATCTGTATCTAAACCTTCTCCAAACCCATCCTTTGGGGAAAAGAAGTCATTAGCAGGGTGGTGCTCACTGAACGAGGATATCACATGCGGGTCCGACGATATGGTTCCTAACCCTAACTGGTTCTCTGATCACTTCTCGCAAAGAACACTAAAAAAAACCAGTGTTCATCCACTTCTGATAGAAATTCAAACACTAGCATTGCCAGCTTGGCGTTGTGAACCTAACTTGGTTGTTACAGAGTCCCTATCGCAGGAGGATCATTACAAACATGCAAGCAAAATCTATTAGTATTAATTGGCAACTTTTCTCTTGGGTGGGAACACTGAAAATGTGCCAACTCCTAGCTTTGCTTGCCCGCCTAAGCCCAAATCATTTTATCATCAAATACACACCAATTAAATGTTTCGATCCCAGAACAATTTTATGCTGTAGTGCAGCAGCCATCAACGATAAGTCATACATCTGCACAAGATATTCAATGATATATACAGCACACGACCAGTCTGCCAGTTGGATATGTGTCAATATTTTACCCAGAAGGTTGATAATTACAGAGGTCTAAATCCGTCTTGGAACGCAAGATCAGATAACTCTAACAGCACCAAAATAATCTTAAGTATATTAATATGGGCAGGCCCGTAGCCAGGAAATTGAAGAGGGGTTCATTTTTCGTATAAAAGGGCAACAAACTTGAAAATTGAAGGTATTTATCATTCTTTTAGGTTTGGTTTGTTGATGTTTAACGGCACCGCGACAGTCAGTCAAATAAGCCAAGAGGGTGTTAATAAATCATGGTGTAAGATGGCACTTTCTCAACAAAAGGGTGTTTGTTTCTCGCATAAAAGGGCAACAAACTATGAAATTCCAGTTGCTTATTGTTCTTTTATATTTCAAAAGGGCACCTTCTCAACAAAAGAGGGTTCATTCACTCAAACGAACACCCCCCTCCCCTCCCCGACTCCACTGGCTATGGGTCACAAGGCTTTCATAAACTTAGAAATTCACAGATGTGGCTGTTCAGAGTAACTTCAGGTGACTAATAAAATGGAGACAAAATGAAGAAAGAACAAAATAATACACCACTTTTAATTCATGATATGGAATCAACATACTTCTTTATTAGTATCTTTAGTAATATATATTCTCTATTTCATGCAAAATAATTTCTTTTCCAGAATAAAGTTATCTTCAATCATATCTTCCTACACAAATCCACAAAGTTTGCATTGCTGTTATCCGTCACACAGAACTTAAATTATTTCCTTTATGAAACTGAAAATACAACTTACAGTCATGAATACTTGGAAATATCCAAAATGGGAAGTGACTTCACTTTTTGTTTAATCTTTAATTTTTTTAGAAAATGGCAACCCTTGGTGTTAACAACTTAATTATTGAAATAATCGAAGTAAAATTCACAGAACTCAAAATAAAAGTTTTAATATCATCATTCTCATGTGGTTTTCTCCTATGAAGTTGCACATACATCCTAAGCTATGCAGAAGTGGCCATCACCAGCCATCCATGCCATTATCCCCATTGTTAAAGTCCACCTGTCATGATTAAAGTGTGGCAAGAGTGAGTACATTTCATTCCAAAATAATAATTGATTTGTGAATCAGTATAAGTGCACATTGGACAATTGAATTTCAACCAATCAAAACACACAAATTGAAATCTATTTTCATCCATGATAGAGATGATAAATAGTCTTTAATGATTATATTAATGACGAATATAATTAATTAATTTAATCTGACATGTCTTTCAGACCTACACTATATTATGTAATCTCTTTCAGACCTATACTGTACTATGTAATCTTAAAGGGAATTGCCTCTTAATGAAGTGCATTGTTTGCAATGTACTCAATGCTGTGACTGGTAGCAACAACTTGCGCTTAGTTGGAGAAAATATACTCTAAACCATAAAAATAGCAAAAAGGTTCCGTCAAAATTGGTTATAAACTGACCATATTACAGCATTTTGAATTCCACAGCTTTATCTAAATTATGCAAATTTGATGGAAATTCTGTGACATCACAACAAAAAAAACCTATGGATGTCCTTATGTTAAATAACTCTTTTTTCCCCCCTTCACCAAAATCAATTGAATGGGAGTTGTTGGTTTGATGAGGGCTTAAGGGCACCACGACAACGAAGGTCAAATTGTGCCAGGTAGGAAGGAAAGGAAACAGGGGGAGAATGAGAGGAATTCAAGAATAAAAGGTCAGAAAGCTGTCATTGATAGAAGAGGGGGTTGCATGATTGAAACAAAAACAAAGTAGAGAGGGGGTGGGAGAGGAGAATTAAATATGGTTGTAGAGGGAGGCATGATGAAGGAAGGAGATAATTTTATCCGGAGGATTTTTCTGGAAGAACTCAGCAATTGAGTTGTGGGGAGCGAGGGAAGATCTGGAATGGTTGTACAGGGGGCAAGCAAGGAGAACGTGATGGATTGTGAGGGTGCAATGGCAATTGTTGAATGGGAGTAGTTGAATATGCCACATAAATTGTAAACCCTCATAAAAATCCTCAAGCAAATCTTAGTGGGAGAAATAATCTCCTGATTTTCAGTGACTGAAATTAAGGACAGAAATTTAAAGAATTACATTACAAATTTTAAGCTGTCCTTTTTCTTTCATACATCATAACTTTTGCATACATTAAGAATTATTCAACGAACGAAACTGTCTTAGTTGAACAACTGGGTTCCACAGCTACAGGCCGTGCTACAAAGTCAAACAATAATTAAACAAGCGCAAAAATGAACGAGGAACGAGCACGGACAAGGGTAGCCAAAAAGTCACACGTATAAACAAACCTGACAAGAGCCAGGATTCAAATTTTGTTAAGCCGTAACTTGCAAACTACAGGTGCGTTTGACGTAAGATTGTTCTGTTTAAAATCATTCTGGTGCATAAAAAATCTGTCTACCGTTAACATATCACAAATACTGATTATCCTAATCCTTTAATTGAAAAATAGACTCACTATCTGAATTCCAAAAAAATATCATTTCTTCTGAGAAAAGCTCTGAAATCTTGGGTAGTCATTAAAATGTAACAAGGTAGGTCATTGAGAGATGAATTAAATCTTGATTGGGAATTTAATCGTATGGAAGGATGCTTCAAAATTGTGGATATGCATGGTTTATTCCTTTGATCAAACAACGCCGGCCTTCCATTCGAAAGGTGTCGCCAAACACACCATGAAATAAATCACCTGTGAGGTATTTTTCATATTCAATAAAAGTGTAGTTCAGTGGAAGTGAATTTAAATGAAGAGAAATGAAAGATATTTGATAATAACTGCACTACTCCCACTCCTCTCCACCATCATCACCACCCACAGGGCCAGATGGGATAGTTGGTATCATGGCAGAAATCTTATCCATTGGGTTCCCTAATGCAATAGTTGCATCTGTGCCACCATCACCCCCAGTTCCCCCTCCTCCAGCCTGTTTATTGCCTGAAATTCCTTTTCTTCTCATCTGTAGCTTTGAAAAAAGATCTGACATCAGATCCCCTCCTCCAGCAGGGGGTGCCTTTTCCTTTTTCTTCTTTTCAATTTTACGATCCTTTGAGCTTTTTAGTTGGCCTTTTGCAGCATTGCGAATGGATTCCAGCAGGTCTGCTCTTTCACCACCCGGTGCTGCTTGAGTTTTATCTGCTGCTGGAGGTCCTGAAGAAACTGGGGGAGGGGGAGGTGGTCCTTCTGAATTTGGTGGGGGAGGGGGGAGGAGGCGGAGGTGGTGGTGGGGGAGGAGGAGCACCTGGAGGCGGGGGCCCACTGGATTCTGGACAAGGTAGAGCTGGAAGGTTTGATGGTGTTGGAGCAGAGTCTGAGGACTCGGGCATCACACTGGGTAATTCTGGTATGTGTATTCCTGGAAGTGATGGCGCGATGGAAGGTCCCAAGTCTGCACTGTAGGTTAAGTCGTCAGCAACACCTAAGAGGATGAAGAAGAAAAAAAACGGCAAACATTAAGAACTCGTCAAGCAGGACTGCATTTAAAGGCCAGATATTGTGTTAATTGTCGATACTGTGGAGAACATAAATATGATACAACCCAACGTTTCTGATTGCTTTGTTGAAATGTCTCTGCGCAATCACCGACTATGCTCAGACAAGTCCATTAATTACCGCTGCGGAAGTGACATTACTAGAATGATCAGATTTATTGGCAAAGTCAAATAATTTTCATAAGACGAGATTCCCCTTTAAGTTACATCTTTTTTCATGTATCTTATCACTAGCACTGGTAAAAAAACTGCTGCACTGTCAATTATTGTAAGTCATATTTATCCCATGAAACACAAACAAATCAGCTTACACAAGTTGATAACAAATTTGCTGAGAAAGATGTATCCTTTTCAAATAAAAGCAGTCAGGTTTTGTCCTGTAATGCATATTCAATGCACGAAACAAATATTATGGCTAAGTACACTTCTTCATATCATAATTTCCTCTAGACCAGACCTACATAACTAAAGAATCGTTACTCATGTTTGTCATTAGTTAATGATAACAAAAAGAGTTTTTCAATTTCTCCCAATACTTTTTTCTAATGTTACTCGAAAAGTACACAGTACTCCAAAAATCAATTGGTACGGTATAACATGTATCTTCTTTTAAAAAAAATATACTTTAAAGAAAAGCTAGCTCAAATATTAATTTGAAAGTTTTTGTTTAAAATAAATGATAAAATAAAATGATAAATGATATAGTAAACATTGTTTTAAAGTTGGTTTGTTGATGTTTAACAGCACCGCGATAGTCAGAGTCATATGTGCCAAGAGGGTGTTAGTAAATAATGGGTGTAAGAGTTAGGATAGTGAGGAGATGTAAGGTTTGTAAGGGACATTGTTTTAAAACTTAATTTCAAAATAATATTTCCATCAAAATTGGGAGGAAATTTACCATTTTCTAACAATTTTTAAATTCCCAGTCTTACAGAGAGTAGTCATAGATAATCTGTAATAACATCCAAAGAGCAGCTTTCCATTTTCTAAAGTAAATCTGTTCCTTTTCCATTCTTCACACCACAGATTAAAGAACAAACAGCTTAATGGAAAAAAAATATCATTTGAAACTCTCATAACATTGTACCCATATAACAATTAGCTGGAAAATAAAACAGAAAAATGGCTCAATTTTAAAGAACAAAGTTTAAAGAGCTTGGTGAAGATTTTGAACTGTACTACACCACAAATTTTGTAAACATCAACAATTTTAAACCAGTGCTCAGCAATAACGTAAAAAGCAAGCCATCAAAAATACAAATTTAATTGAGACTGATAATAAGCCTCCCCCTTGCTTTTTAATATATCACCAATTTCTCTATTTTCTGTTAGTCATACCCCACATCGTCATGTGCTACTCTATTAAACACTCTTAATGCAAACCATTTCAGCACTCTCACCCTACCTGCCGCCTATCTTACCCTATCCATCTATCATTCTTCATCCTTTACTGTACCAGGGTTCTAACTAGACAAGTTTGAGTGCCGGGCCCCAGTGACAATCAGTGGCCTGCCAAGGGTGACCTCCTAAACCCCACCTCCCATGAAGAACTGTTCAAATTTAGCCCATTTCTATTGACAAATTGTCAACGTTTTTTTTTTCTTTTCGAAATGGTAAAGGATTTACAAAATATCTTATGTACAATGAGACTAGAAATTACAATGGAAATTCAACTGTCAGGCCCCCTGCCCCCTTAAAAAAAAAAAAGTACAAACATATGCCTGAAACTCTTCTCTCGATTCATCTCAATTCCAATTGTTATTTATCTTGCCCAAACTTTTTACAAAATTGTTATAATAATATCAAGTTAACTAGCGGCACATGTTCATATGAACTACGCAACAAATTGTCAATATCAAATCCCCCACAAATCCCAAGAACATACATGTAGATCAGTCTGTTATAATGTTAAGTGCATATGGGATTTATAACAAATGTGATTGGTTACTTACATTTGGACCGGTCTATAAGCACACCTTGGGCCATTGGGGGTGTAACATTTACTTTGTTCAAGTTTGTTTGTATGGTGAGTGATGGACTTGGCATGCTGCCAGCAGTGATTTACAAGGAATAAAACGTGAACCTGAACTGTGTGCATGAGAGTATGTTTACGTAGGTGATATGTATGGGTGATTTTATGATATGTATCTTCAATTGCATTAAATTCCTATAGGATTAAAACGTGAACCTGAACTGTGTGCATGTATGTTTAGGTAGGTGATATGTATGGGTGATTCTATAATAATATGTACGTTCATATTGCATTAAAATCCTATATAGTTCAGTTTTTTTGATCAGAATTTATTGTGCGTAATGTATGTTATGTTATGTGTGTAAATCAGCAGATGACATAAGTAGAGCAAGATTAAAAGTATATCTGTTTAAACACTTAATTAATTAATCGAATTCAGCTTTTAAGTGCCAGGCAGAAGAGTGAATCTTAGAGCTGAGTGCTGGGCGGTAATTGCAAGTCCTGGGTGGGCCCACCCGGCACCACCTACCATAGCTAGAACCCTGTACTGTACATTCACCTGTAATCTTTCATTCGCACCATCCCCCAAACACCCATGTGCACATATCACCATCCACCCTTACCAATCCAACCATTCTGGACGAAAGTCCTCATCCTTTTTCCATCTACCTCATTTAATGTTGGGACATGACATGGACCTGCAAGTGTCAACATTCACTTCCAGAAGTGAAATAGGGTGGAGGGCTGAAGAAAAATGGTCAAATACTTTTATCCAGGATTGTAAACAGTCCTCTGCATTCACCTACCCTTTCCAACCACCTTCACTTTCTGTGTGATCCTCAACTCAGTAATGACACCCATCTATGACTCATTTTCCCACCTTCTACTCATGTATCCACCCTCTACTGAGCTATCCATCCTTTCTTTACCTGTCTTTAAAATCCCATCTTCCCTTCACCTACCCACCCTCCACTGACTCACCCATCCCAGGATTTTGTTGGTAAGGAATAACTAATATGCTTTTGACTAAGTAAAACAGAGAAATATTCTCAGTTTTACTAAACCTTTACCGAACCCAAATTCTTACCCAAAAGATTTGGCAAGTAGCTTGGCACATCAATTTCTGGAACTTCACCAAGGTCTGGAACGTAGAAGTAGTTATCCGCAGTTAGTCTATCCATCTGTTCACGATGTAGAATAGAGTCAGGGGCAGCACCCATTTCTTCTTCTTGTTCATCCTCCAAAGCTTTTCTAGTCTTGGTGACTGCTCCCAAGGGATCAATCATCACATACTTCTTGTACCTGTACAATGAGTAAATGGCACAATCCAGTTTTCTCTCTAGTATCTAATTCAATTAGTTAAGCCTTGCTTAGTACAGTAACTATACCTTGATCAGTTTCACTTCACAAAGTTTGCTGATTTTAAGTATAGGAAATCGCCCATTATAAAAAACAACACACGCCGAAGCAAAAGTCATGAGATTTAACACGTGTTCAAAGAAGTTGCCCTAAAAATTTAGGGCAACTTAAATTTCAGTATCACAATAAACACCAACAGACATGAAAATTCACACACCCTAACTTTAATATGTTTTATACAATCTCACCTGAAAATGAAAACTTAGTTTGCTTGAGAATATGTCAAAAATTGGTGAAGAAAATAAAATTCTGACCCATTTTGTTTCCACGTACGTTAAAAATGATAACACGCAGTGTCACGCACAGAAATGCATCTTTACGAATGTGCACGATCAATTGCACGGGCGCATTTTAAATATCTGGCAGTGTACAGTGAAAAGACTCTAATATGAGCGTTGATTATGTTTGCGTGCTCTATACTGGTATGCACGCTCGCATATCCTTGTAAACATTTACTAAATACTTTATTGCGAGTAATCATTTTTCATAGTCAGTCTTGTCGTTGAAAATCAATATGATCATTCATGATTCAAATCACACCAATTTGGCTGACAAAATTCCAATGACTTTTTACAAACTGTAAACTGGATTAGCATAATCCTTTTTAAATGTGAGAATCACAAATGCGCAGTAATCACCTATGAATCGGGATATTATGCACTTTGATTTCGCTGAAACCTGAGTAGGTTAACTTGTAAAATGCATCGCGAATGTGCAGCAGTAAATAGTAACAATAGGCCTAACGTTAGGCCATAAGGCTTTAAATCCCACGCAATCAAGGACCGTTTTACAAGCTGTTAAATTGACCAAAAAACACAGTCAAAATACTTAAATCGTGATATTCACTACATTTACATGTAAATATTACTTCATGAGTCAAATAAATTTTGCAAGAAAGAACAAATATTGCAAAATAAACAAACATAAAAAGGTTTTGACACAACTGAAATTCTAGGTGCTTCGCAAAGATGGCGGCCATTTTTTCGAGAGGACTAATATTTCAGAACTTCCAGGGTGGTGGCGTACAGTAGTTTTGAAAAGTTTTACAGCGCGGTATCATAGGCCTAGTATGCAAGATTTTTAGTGGAACTTTGAAAGCCATAGCGAGTACGGCAAAAGAAGTTATGCGATGTTGAGTTTAAATGACACTGAAAGGAAGTTATCTCTTCTTTCTAAACTGAATTTCCATGCGTATTTTCCATAAAGATGATGATTTTGACTGTTAGAAGTAAACTTTTTACGTTTGGAAAGCAAAACTCATTTTTTTTTTTTTTATAGATATACCTTACATGGATACAGAACACAGAATGATAGCATAGTAAGCAATTGTCCTGTTTGGCTTATGAATGGTCCTTATCAGTCAGAGTAGTTTCATTCTGAGGTATGATTATAGCTCAAATCCCAGAGCTTCTTCACCATGCGATTGAGCCTTGAGGGGGCCCCTGGACTCCACGGAAAAAAGTCTAGCACCCTGCCCTTTTTTAAATCAAGCTAGGGGTCTGACTATACTTCTTCAGCCTTTATCTTTAACTTACTTTTAACCCATATACATCTATATGTTTTTGTCTGTTTAATTTGTACATTTATATTAATGCAAATAAAATACTTTAAAATTAAAATAATTTATGAAATCAATAATTTATAATAATACTTTTAAACAAATTATTTTTCTTTGACAATAAAAATTATAGAAAAATAACAGTTGACTACCAGGGACCTGTTTTGTAACTTCAGGTTTTAACTGGCAGTTGTACTTTACCAAAGTCTACTTACGGATTTTCAGTTGTGTTGAACAGCAGCAAATTCGAGATAGAATCGATATTACGAGGCAGACCGCCCAGTCCCTCATGAGAATTCTCTCCATCCTTGTCCTTCTTAAGAATATTCAGTTGCACATTGTAAAACTGCAACTTTTCTTTGATGGCCCGATTATCCAAACTGGCATGTTTTGAATGAAGTTTCCTATGAGGGCGCCCAATAACGTTAAGATCTTTGCACTCGTTGAAAACAGACATATAAGAATCGTGAGATTCCGGGGCGGGGTATTTAGCACTTGAAAATACCTTGATGGCTTTCCGACTGTTCTTAATCTTGTCCACCTTGGCTTGTGCTACATCTAGCCTGTGATTCACTGCCTGCAACCGCTCCGATTGCTCTTTTACTCTCTTCTCGATGCGGAAGAAAACATCATTGGCAACTTTCTCCAGATATTCAAGAGTATCTGCTATCTGATGGATGGTTTCTTCACGCCGCAGATCCGGCTGGATTATGGGAATGTTGAACACCTGGACAGGCATGTTGAAGCAAACTTTCCTAAGTCACTCAAACGTTTTCTTCTTTTTCCTGCAAAAACAACCAAAAAAGTGAATTCCATACTTTATGTTAAATATTCCATGTATCAAATGTCACAATGCATCTACTCTACAACTGTTTAAAATAACAACCTTTTTGTTTTTGTTAAATTCCATACTTTATGTCATATATTCCATGTATCAACATCACACATTATTTCCTATTGGCCTATCAATCGAAACAGATTTGGCATGATTTTCAACAAATCAACATTGCAACTACAGTATTCAAGCCTTCCTGAATACAGATAATGTTAAAAAGTATTAAAAAGCTATTCACTTGGTTGGATTTGTGACCCGAGGTCATCAGACCGCATAGTAACTGCGCGCATTGGAGTGCAAACAAAACAATCAGCTGTGTTTGTTTACATGCCATATGTGCTGCCCACAGTAAACACACACGGACTTGCCCATGTGTATCACACAAAGCTTTGTTTTCACTAGTGCTGTCACAACATGGCTCTATTATGTATCAATTATCGCGGAGAAAAATATCGCGATATATCATATATCACAATACTTTTCAAGAAAACTGACTCACCACACAAATTGTTAGTACCACTAACGTTATATGATCATGGAGTTACAATTTACTACATGATACGATGAACATAACAAAAAATTATTTGCAGATCTAGCAGACGACATGATCGCGTGACTATTACGTTCATCACGCATCATGTGCGTGTTTGGTAATTCAGCCAACATGACTATAATTCATCGAAGTGAGTCTGAGTGGCACATTCTGGACCAATTTTTCGTTCTTTTGCCAACTTACATCGGCGTGTGCCAGTGTGTGGTGACGGAGCACAATTTTTATTTAGATGTTTTTGTTCTTTTTGTTTTTAATGGCATAAACTTGACCTTCTTTTTTAGTAGAATATTAGTTTTTGGTATTGCGATATGTCACTAGAGGCATATTACATGTCGTGGGAAAAGAGATACCGCAATAATCGATACGTCATGACAGCACTAGTTTTTATTCCAGCAAATGACATCATGACACCAACCAAGTGAATACATTTGACCTTAAAAAGAAGAGAACAGGATTGAATATCAAACCATGTTGAACTCTTAAATATATAGTTCTACATGTAGATGTTTGACCAACAGAATGTAACCATCTAAAAATGTCTTACTGAAATAATTGTGACAAAGTTTGAGCTTTTAAGTTTATCAACATAAAAAAAGTATTAAAAAAACTTTTAAATTGCTTTAAAAGCTCTAGCATGCATGGCCATGGCTTGATTAAGCTTTCATAATGGGTGGTTATGACAGGGAGCTGTTACTTTGACAAAGTAACAGCTCCCTGGTTAGGCCTACATAATTAGTTTACTTTACACTTTAGGCATATGCCAGGCCAGTCTGGAAAATATGTATGTTACGCTGAAGATCTTCGGCATGGAGCTTAGTCAGTTTGACGAAATTTGGCATACGTTTCTCTCAGATATTTAAAGATATACATTAAAACTATAGTGCTAATGGTATGAAGAAAACTGGCATAAATAGCTAGGTTTTTAAATATTCTGGCGTAAATCCTCAGCGTGGAGGAAACAAACTTTCCACTGTGGATGCCACTGGATTATTTGCTTTTATGCTCATCTCATACGTATGTACAGTAGGCTAATAACATATTTATCTTCAGGGGTTCATGCTGTGTATATTCTTTTCCATGCAGATTCCTCGTACGTTTACTGATAATATTAAACTGAGATGCCTTTTCTATTCTGTTCATCTCAGAATATCTCAGAAATTAAATTTGTAACTTAACATTTTCCATGATATTGAAACAAGTTACCTTAAATTTATAAGATCGTTGCTGCCCCATAATCCATTTTGGGCCCTAAATTAAGCCTATTATTATTTTTAAAAGAAGTGCTCATTATCTATTACATATGGCCATGAGAATGAAAGCTTTAGATTTGCGTTCACCGCCCGCATGCACCAAAACCTCCCGCTAAAAAAGTTAATTATTTTCAAAAGTTGTTCATATTGTAAAAAAAAAGCTCTCTATCACAAAAATTAAAAATCCAAATTAGGGATGTACGGATCCAAATTTTTGATCCGCCGAACGGTTTTGCGGATCCAGGTTGAAATCCGGCCGGATAAAATCCGGCCGGAACCGGATTTTTCATTGCTTACAACAATTCTCATAATCTTAAGAAACAAAGGGAAAGGGGTGGGGGCAGGGGGATTGTCAAGTTGGCTACTAATGGCTAGCAACCCAAATTTTTTGGAAAATAATAATTATTGGGCATATTGTGATGAAATCAAATCAAAATTGGTGAAAGTTCTGGATTAATCCTAACATCTTTAATATTATAAAACTTGAGACTGTCATACATGTGTTCTTACTGAGGAAGTCAAAAAGTCAAATGACACTATGGAGGGAGGAAAGGGTCATTTATCTAACCTTAACATGTATTTGAAGTGCATGTATGTGCAAATTGTGTAAAAACTAAACTAAAATAATTACAGTAACAAGGTAATAGAAATGGATATGAATTCTTTCATGTTTTACATTTGGAAGGTAATTATTCTCTGAATTATTTTTGTGTTATTTCATTAAAACACCTTGGTACTCTGAATTACTTGTAAAACAGTTCGCTTAGATAAGTGGGGGAAAAAACATTTTTCTCTTTTTCAATAGCAGGAGAATCTAAGCAATGAAAAATTGTGGAAAACAAATTCAGTCAACCTACATGTACATGTACTTTTATCTACAAATTTCATTAATGTCTCTAACTGTAAAATTGTTAACAACTGGTGTGGTTTTATTTATTATCTGTTACAGCCCAATCTGTTTCAAAATTTCTATTGATTTCAAACAGCTACATGTCTTTATTCCGTTTTAAATGATCATACACGTAACATAAGCCAATTTGTTCAGTGTTTTCAAGAAGAAAATACATTATCTATACCGAGAAAAATCCAGATATTCATGTTTGTTTTATATTTCATATACTGTAGTTGTAATGTATATTTCATATAGTTGTAATGTACCACAGTCTCATAATGTAAATCTTCAATTGTTGAAATTGCCAAAAATCCGGTTCGGCCGGTTTGGAAAAAATCCGGCCGAACCGAACCGGATTTTTTTCCCAAATCCGGCCGGATAATCCGGCCGGACCGGATATCCGGTACATCCCTAATCCAAATCATCAAACAGCTGTAGGCCTAAAAGGGTATAATTATGCATTATTTACATATTAGCCTAGGCCTATTCGCATGCAGTTAGTGCCAACAATAACAGCTTTGATCTTCACACATCGAGACCTCCGATGCATGCATCCACTCTTGACTCTAGATTGCAAATTATTACATCATGGAAGAAGCTATACACTAGAAATAAATAATGAATGAAAAAAACTTAAAAGACTAAAACGAATGACATGAATGACAATATCCATTACACACAAGGTCCAAAGAATCTGAATGATAGTTTGTTCGTTTTGCAGAACGAATTACAATTGAGTTACAAACGAAAAGGAAAACGAGCGTTAGGATAAATTGTCATTTGTTTTAGTAATTTCATTTTTTTGCATAGAAAAGGTATTTTTATTCTCTCTGTACAAGTAAGTTGTCATTTGTTTCAGTACGACCCAAAAAAACTTTTATTCTCATGGCCTACTGAATGAGAATTCGATAAAATTATCTCAATTCAATTTGGAAGGTTTAATGTGGTTTTATCATATTCTATTTCCTTCAAAACATCTTATTTTCACACCAAGAATTACTGACGTAAGTTCAGGGGTCGAAATTCCTGCTGTTTAAAAACAGTGCTTTTAAGCAGGAACAGTGAATATTCAAATATCACTGTTCCTTGAAACAGTGTCATTTTCTAAAACATATAACATCAATATCCTACAATATATTGCTTTCTGCTTGTAAAACGTGTTCTAAGAGTAAAATCCCTCGTAACAAATATTTTTTAAAGTATGAAAACTGTTTTTTTCCTGCAATTACCGGCGCGATCAATCATAGATGGACCACTGAAACTAACAATAACATAATGTTAGATTCTGGTTTTGATCTCACTCTGTCAAGACCCATTTTACAAGCTGTAAAGTTGACCACAAAATATACAGTGTAAATTCATTATTAATGGCGATCAGTACATTTACATGTAAAGATTACCTGACGAGTCAAATAAATTTTGCAAGAAAGAAAAAATATTGCAAAAAAAGAAAAAGGTTTCAGCATTCTGCATGCTTCGCAAAATCACAGCCATTGTATGAGGGGACTGATAAATTATATTTCCGAGGTGATTATGTAGTTTTTAAATTGATTATAGCAAGGTGCCGAGGATTTAACTAAAAGCCCTAGCAAGTACAGCAAATTATTTATGCGATGTTAAGATTATATGACATTGAAGGAAACTTTTCTGTTCTGTTCTTTCTTAACCAAATTTCCATGCACATTTTCCATCAAAATGATGATTTATACGAATGGATTTTTCACGTATTTGCAAAGCAAAATTCCAGCATCTATTGTATGTCATTGCACGATTTTTTTACTAAGCATTGTGAACTGAAGCAATTTTGGTGTACTTCACATCAACGAGAAAGTCAACAAGGCAAATATGATACTTGGACTCATCCGTAGATCATTCACATATCTTGACAAAACCTACGTCTCTAGTCCAACTCTACAAGGCATTTGTAAGACCTCATCTGGAATTTTCAAAGTGTGTCTTGCACCCAACATCGAAAATGTTCAGAGGGCCACCAAACTTATTTCACATTTGCGTAATCTGCCATATCCTGTAGAGCTGTGACCGTTTAGCGTGCACACGCTACATGCTCGCAAATCCTTGTAAACGTTTACTGAATACTTTATTGCGAGTAATCATTTTTCATAGTCATTCTTGCTGTTGAAAATCAATATGATCATCCATGATTCAAATCACACACACATTAAGGTGACAAAATTCCAATCACTGACTTTTTACAAATTGTAAACCGGATTGGCATAATCCTTTTTAAATGTGAGAATCACAAGTGCCCAGTAATCACCTATGAATGGGGGTATTCTGCTCTTTGATTTCGCCGAAATCTGAGTAGGCCAACTTGTAAAATGCACCGTAAATGTGCAGCAGTAAACAGTAAAACTAACAATAGGCCTAACGTTAGGCCATAAGGCTTTAAATCCCACGCAATCACGGCCCGTTTTACAAGCTGTTAAATCGACCAACAAACAATCAAAATACTTCAATCGTGACAATCAGTGCATTTCTAGTAAATATTACCCGAATTTTGCAAGAAAGAAAAAATAGTGCAAAATAAACAAACCTAAAAAGGTTTTGACAGAACTGAAATTCTAGGTGCTTCACAAAGATGGCGGCCACTTTTTCCAAGAGGACTGATATTTCAGAACTTCTGGGTGGTGGCGTAGTTTTGAAATGTTTTACGGCGCGGTATCATAGGCCTAGTATGCAAGATTTTCACTGTGGAACTTTGAAAGCCGTAGCAAGTACCGCAAAAAAAGTTACGTGATGTTGAGTTTAAATGACACTGAAAGGAAGTTATCTGTTCTTTCTAAACTGAATTTGTATGCAAATTTTCCATAAAAGTGATGATTTAAACTGTGGAAGTAAACTTTTTACGTTTGAAAAGCAAAACTCGAGCGTCTATCTGGGCAATGGAGTCAATACTTTTGCCATACTCGTTGCGTGATTTTTTTACTTCACATTGTAAATTTGGAGCAATTTTGGTGCATATCCGAAAAACACAGTACTAAACGCGTGTAAACAATACACGCTCGCTTTTTTTGGCATGTACCATTTACTAAAATCCCTAAACGTTCACAGCGCCAATATCCTGACAGGCTTAATAATCTGAATCTACCAACATTAACTTACAGAAGAGCAAGAGGTGATATGATTGAAGTATATTAAAACTTAAATGGTCTCACATATTCTAATATGATATATATGACACAAGAGTTGCAAACTTATTACCTATTCATAATAATACTAGAACAAAAGGTTCTAAAAACAGGAAAATTCTTTAATCACATTCATTCACCAGCGTTCGACATAATTTTTTCTCCAATCGGATTTGCAAATTATGGAATAATTCACCAAAGGAGGAAGCCTGTAATCTAAATTTGTTTAAGAACAGGCTGTATAACTTAGCACTGTATAAGCACTGGTGTAATCGGGCTTTTCGCTTTAATTTCAAGGCCGAGAGTCACGTATTACTTGACACTTCTAGGTCTGGAATATCAGGCTACTACTAGGCCTAGCCTTTCGTCCAGGAAACATCATGGAGAAGTATTATATACGTGCTACTAGTACATGTAAATCAACACAAAATATGCCTGTACGTTAGGCCTAACACTCCTAAAGTCCTATCGTAGCCTATTATTCCTAACTGTAAGTAAGTTAAAATAAAAGTGAATCTACCCGAGTGAGTAAAACCAACAAGCTTTACAACGAATGAGCCAAAGAGGGTTTATTTCTTAATGAAAAATATTCATATTGATCACCTACCCGACTTTAAAATTAAACGGAAGCTTGAAATAGAGACGATGAACTTTGAAAGTTTGAGGTAGGCGTAAACGGCAGCCGACAGAATCTTCAACCGATTTTTTTTTTTTTTTATGACGTAATTTCTCGTTAAGGTCTATGCCATCATTTCTCGTTATGGCAACTTTCACAGAATGATGTCATACTGAAGTCACAAATGACTCGTCACATGACAATGACGCCAATATAATTCTGATTCTGCGTACACCATTAAGTCACACATCACCTGACTAAAGTTTCCTAAAATTTCCCGCGAGAAAACCACAAACTGTTGACTTTGTTAATGTCTCAATGTTTGTTGCCTGGGTCCCACGCACGTAAAATGCTACTAAGGTTAGTCAGTTAGTTGTCTATAGGCAGCTAGCTAACTATACAACTGTAACTGATACTGATAGCTAGTTCTCAATAGCTACACTGAGGTACTATATGGATAGTGTATACATTATTTTGCATGACAGCACTGAATAGTGGAGTGATTTCTTTAGAAATCAAAGTTATAGTGTCATACAAGGGCTTGAAACTTCCAAGTTGTTGAAGGGAAGTAGGTTGGCCCAGTACTCAAGGACTATCTGAGGTCTAAGGTTAACCTATACTTAGGTAAACAGAGTTAATTTAGCATTTGCGACTAAAGTTTAAATCCTTGCAGATCATCTTAAATTGAAGAAAATTTTATGGGATACATTTCTATTGGGAGTAGGCCTAGGCCTACAATCTTGGAACTGCCTGAATCAAAACTGCTCGAACACTTCAGCTTTTTGAGAACTTCATATATTATAGTGTTATGTTTCTTTAATAATTTCCCGAGAATTATAACCCCCGCACCCCCTCCCCCTCCCCCCTCCCCTCCCCCTCCCCCTTTCTCCCCCTTCCCCCTTCCCCCTTCCCCCTTCCTTTTCAATGTTGAATTTATTCCTTTCTTAGCGTCATTTCAGGGGAAAATCCAATTACGACGCGACGTAATTCTGAAGTTTTGACGGGTGTAAAAGTAAATTTTGTCTCCCCCAGTAATTCCCCACCCCGGCCCTTATTTCCTAGGAAATTTGGAGACAACAACTTGTCCCCATTTTGCAAGAAAAAGCCCTTCTTCTGCCTTCATAGGAAATCCCACTGCCGTTTGGCGTAAAGCACACTTTTTTTCTTTAGTATATCCCAATGGGTACTACCCAGATCGAAGAAAATATTGTTTATTTTTCACCGAAGTGCTTACTGGAAGCCATTTTCTGTTCGTGGGAAAATTCTACGGGTACAACGGCGCTGTATTCCGTACATAAATAGTGTCACAGTACACAAAATTAATTGAAGGAACCGTACAGACACCAGTAAATTACTAGTAAAATCATTCCAAAGGGTATGGTTGGCCATGCGGCATAACGTCTCCTAATGTTACGCCAAAGAAAAAGCAATTCTTACGTCGTAACAATCATTTTTTACGTCGTAACAATTCCAATTCATACGTCCAAAAGGGGTAGCTGATTGGCTGTTTCCTTTAGATATAAAAATATACATAATTTTACACGTCCAAAATAATTTTTAAACGTATTTTACATCTAAGTAAAATCAATTCTTACGTCGTAACAATCTTTTCTTACGTCGTAACAATTTCATTGCAAACGTCTAAAACGGGTCGCTGATTGGCTGTTCCCTTCAGACGTGAGATTAAAAAATTAGATTTCACGCGTAAAATTATACCCATTCGTACACGTGAAGGAAACAGCCAAATAGCGACCCGTTTTAGGCATATGAAATGGAATTTTTACGACGCAAGAAATGACCCGCATGGCCAACTATAGGAGGGGACCAAATTCACAAGACATTCCTTAGGAAATAAAGACCGGGAGGCCCAAATTTACGAAGGGAAAATTTACTACCACACCGGCATATGCTTTCATGATCTGCAAGTTCAGCCTTCACCACCCGTAGTCGTCTCGCAGCTGACCACAGACCCACGTGTGTTACAAGGCCGCGCGAGTGTTCATTCAGTCATTGTTGAGTATTATGAGATTTTAGACAAATTACGTCATTGTTCTAAAAGCGTCTCATCTGCTATGACGTCATAAATAGACACCCGGTTAAAGATTCTGTCAGCTGCTTTCATGTACATAGCTAGGCGCAGGCGCTTTTTTGGAACGATGAGTGTGCCAGAAGTCAAATCGGCTTTCACATTTAATTGATTTGGAAACAAGACGAAATTGTTGTGACAACTAGAGTTCAGGGTGCCCGTGGGGAATTCAGCGCTCGGCTCGGACCCGTAACAATCGTAAAAAAAACAGTATATTTATTTGGAGACCTCAAAGGTGCTCGCGCCAGTGGGGTTCACACACCCTTCCCCACCCTATTGTTGTTGCGCCATTGACTTTTATGCAAATTAAACATGTACAAATTCTTCCCATCCAATACTTTTGTTTGCGTTGTTAACTTTTTTCCCAATCTATTTGTTTTCTACTTTCACCCAAACCCCCATGCCATAGGCCTACAATTTTACAGATCGTGGAACATGCAATTATGTCCAAAAACGTCAGCACTACACAGCAATAGCCTTATGGTGCCATTTATCAGTTTATACCACGGAATACTGGTTAGGACCGGGAGTGTGACAATTTGGCAAAAGGAGAAAAACAAATTTCGGTGTGTCTAACTTTTATTTATTTATTCTTTTAAGGGGAGAAAGCCTCTTCACCTGCCAATCTTGGTAAAACAAATTAACGCTTTTGGTCATAAATAGTATATTTTTCTTCTTCCAAAGTTGAGGATTCTTAGTCCATAATTGAGGATTTTTGGTCCATAATTGAGATATTTGATCCAATGTCTTATTGCACATATCTTTAGTATACTCAAAAATCTGATGAAGATAATGGGATATGAATGCCACATTCACGTCCCTGATATGTAGAACCTTTTGGACAGTTTGAGACATAATTAGTAACAAACTTATAAACATGGAATAGGGAAAATATACAGTAATTAGTTGTTATGCTCCTTAAAGGTTCAAACATTCAGACCCGACCTGATATACAGGTCGGGTCAGATTTTTCCTCGGTGTTTTCTTTATACTGAAAGTCACAAACAATTAGGATCAAATCTCCCTTATCAATGGCTCCCTCCATTTGGTCCTGGGTTGTTGTGAATCATCATCATCATCATATTGAGCGAATTCGGGCACTGTCGACAAAGATTCTCCACTGCTTGCGATCATCCATGGCACCTGGCAGGACATCTCTTTCAATTCCAGTGTCCTTCTCAAGAACATCAATGTAGGTTATTGCTGGCCTACCACGACTTCTTTTTCCATGTTTTGGGTCCCAGAGAAGTGTCTGATGTATGCCTCCATCTCTGCACCTCCAACAGTGGCCAGCAAATTTAAGGCGCCTTGCCTGGATGACCTCAGAAATAGGCTGTGGTGCTCACTTTTGTTGATTTTCGCAAGGCTTTTGATAGTATTCATCGTGAAAAAATGCTGCAAATCCTCCTTGCTTATGGTATACCGCCTTTCATTGTCAATGCCATTGGTATTATGTATAAAAATACAACAGCAAGGGTCAGAAGTCCTGATGGTGATACAGACTTTTTCCAAATTCTGTTCTACAGGGAGACACTCTTGCTCCCTTCCTGCAGTCCTGTTTATCATAACACTCGACTATGCTTTGAGGAAAACTACGGAGAACCATGAACACCTGGGTTTCACCTTGAAGCAACGGCAGAACAGACGCCACCCATCTATAACATTAACTGACACTAATTTTGCAGATGACATTGCGCTGCTGTCAGACAACATTGCTGATGATGAACATCTATTACACAGAGTTGAACAGGCTGCCAAAGAGATTGGTCTGATAATAGATAGTCAAAAGACTGAGTACATGATGTACAACCATCCACAAGCTAGCCTCACGGACATAAACGGTACCACTTTGGAGCGGGTCACCAACTTTCAGTATCTTGGTTCGTGGGTAGACTTTACCAAGAAAGACATAGCTGTCCGAATTAGAAAAGCATGGACTGCCTGTTCCGGGCTGAGCAACATATGGCGTAGTGATCTCTCCAGAGATCTCAAAATCAATTTCTTCGAGGCAGCTGTTGAAAGTGTGCTGTTGTATGGATCTGGGGGATGGACTATGACGGGTGCACTTCTAAGGAGACTGGGTGGTGCGTACACAAAATTGCTGAGATTTGCCTTAAGTGTGTCATGGCAACAGCACCTCCCTAACTTTATGGAAACTTACAGCCTATTTCTGAAGTTGTAAAAGTTGGATTTAAGTATCAAATTAGCAATAGATGAAGTCCTTATTGTGTGGTTGAATGCTTATTTTAATTAAAATAAGTAGTCTCATTATTTCCTACATTAAGTTTGTGGCTATGATTTGCTGGAACAAATTTTGAAGGAGAAGGATAAGTCATGGAGGCGGCGCTAAGAGGAGGGGCTGCAGGGGCACAGATTCTGAGTTGAGGGAGAAACTTTAGCAGTGGCAAAGCTAGACTTTTTGCCCAGCTTTCGGCAATGACCTTTTTTTCACCTCTTTGGCCAGTTGGCCGGGGAATTCTTCCCTTCATAGGTGTATGGAGAGGTTTGAATTGGGGAGCGGTCTTGATTTTCCCGAATAAGTGGAAACTGTGGAGTAGCCCCCTTCCTCCTAATTCCCCCTCCCCCATCCCTTTCCTTCTCCAAATTACAATATAAAACTCAAGTATGCAAACCTAAAAGAAGTTGTGTTTACGATTGTTCTGGCAAAGTTATTGTTTCCATATCATTTTGTTTTGTAGCTATGCAATATTTTTTCTCAATATTTATCAAGGCTTCCCAAAAATTGAAGTAAAATTCATAAAATGAAGCAAATTTCACGAACATGAAGGATGTTTTACAAAAATCGAAAGAAAGTTAATAGAAATTTCTCTATAATTGAAGAAAATTTTCCGAAAATGCATGAAATTGCATGAAAGTTAAAGCAAATTTCACAAGTATTGAAGACAACTTCTCGAAAATTGCAGAAATTTTCCTGAAAATGCGGAAGGACATTGTACTAAAATTGAAGCAAATTTACAGAAATGAAGGAAATTTTAGGAAAATTGAAAGAGATTTTCCGAAAATTAAAGATTTCCGATAAACAGATAAAAAAAAAAAAAAACCCTGAGAGCTAAGTGTTCAAAATCAATTCGTTAGACTTTCGTTATTCCTTCTTGAAGATATCTAACTGTTTTTCCCGAATACGGGTATGATTTGCCCCGATCCGCCTTGTACGCCCATGTACCCTCCGGTGGCATGGTGGCAGGGAGCCACGAAGTGAAGGGGGGGGGGGCAACTCCCCCAGCGAAGCTTTCTGAGAGGGCGCCAAGTGCTCAAGGTGCGCCAAAATTGTATATTTTTTTTGGCTCTGGAAAAATGTATGTGTTGATAATAACTTTTTCTTATATTCTATTTGCATGTAATATTCCATTTTTGTAGTCCAAAAGCGCATGAATTTTCTACAGAAAAGACCACATTTCTGAGGACTTCACCCCAAATCCAACCGTTGGATTTCGCGCCTGAAAGATGCATGGAGGTAGCTCGTCAGCAACATTTGAAATCTGCTCATGCCATGAACAGATGAAGGGCAGCAATTTGATTGAATACAGCTGGTAGAAGTTTCCGAGAGGACGCCGGATGCTTTAGTTTCCGAAAAATCTCCTTCAATTTCTGGGAATTCTCCTTCGATTTTCGGAAAATTTACTTCGATTATCCGGAATATTTCTTCAATTTTTGGAAGTTTTTTTTTCAATTTTCGGGATTTTTTTCTCTCCATTTTTGGCATTTTGGGAAATTTTTCTTTAATTTTCGTAAAATTTCCTTCATTTTGGGAATATTGTTTTCAATATTAAGGAAGTTTTCTTCAATTTTTAGAAAATTTCATGCCAATATAGAGCATTTTTATTT